>CM052666.1:41832649-41871495 GCA_028533165.1 Leontopithecus rosalia | reverse complement strand
AAAGCTGGCGGTGGACAAGCAGAGCTTTGCAGCAGAACGTCAGGCCCCAGTGAAAGCCTCGCTCCAAGTGTGAGGCACTGATCAGCTTAAGACTTAGTTTAGACCTGCTGGGCGCTTCACAGAACCTCCCTTGAAACTTCAGAGAAACCCACCTCTCCCTCTCTCCCTGTCCCCCCTCCCTCTCTCTCCTTTCTTTCACCTTGGCTCCAGTATGTTTTTTAAATTGCTCAGCACTTTTTCTGATACCAATCAGCTGCCTCTCTCAAAGACCGTCTGCAGGTATCAGCATATCTGGTCTCTGCTCATTCACCACTAAAAACCACTCCATCCTCCATGAAAACACATGAGATTCTCAGGGGGTCTGGAGCTGTCCGCCGGGGACACTTGAGAGGCACAGGCTGGGGTGGAGGAGGAGGTGGAGGAGGGTGGGGTTGCTTCCGCCGTTAGTGAGCAGAACTCCAAAGACGGTTTCTCGTTGCCTTTTCTGTTTTCTCCTTTGCTCAAAATCCAATGGCACCATGAAAGACTGTCTGTCTCCACTAACCCAGGAAGGCTATAATGGTATCTGCTTTAACCAAAAGGGGACCCAAGACAAGGTGAGAACTGGAATTTGGGTAAGAAAAGTATTCATTTTCCAGCCTTTGTTTAATAATGATTTTCCTTTCCCCTGCATGTTTTTTGCTCTAGGTTTTCCACTCTCCGTCAAGCCTCTTCCAGATGCATGAGTCTAACAGAGTCCACATAAACAAGAAACCAAGGCAAAACAGCACAAGACGGAAAGCGTTTCCCCTGTGATACAACCACTTTATGTGCAGAGCAGCACTCACGTGATGCTGCCAACATGTTTTCTGTCTCAGATTTCCCTTGATAACAAAGGACATATGTTAAAAGGCGTGGCCCTGGGTGCATTTGGCCAGCAGGAATCCGAGTGGAGTTTGGGGATTTCACCTGGCTTTAGGCTGATCCCCTGGGGTGCCCAGTGCTATAGCTCTTGATGACGTTAAACCCCAATTAATAAAGTCAGGAACACTCTGGGTCATTCTACTGCTCACAGAACTAATTTACTATTCAGGAATCAACCGAGTCATTCATTCCCGGCAGTGGCGGCCCTGTGTGTTGCTTTACAGTGCTCCCTCTGTCCGGGCTGGGCAGGCATGTTACACGGAAATCTGTAGGAGAATCTTTCATGACGTTCCAAGGCGCAGAGAGAAGGATGGGGGCTGGGAGACCGCAGGGCGGGCAGGTGGGAGGGGCAGTAGCTCTGCCTGGGGTATGAATGTGATGGAGAGAGAAAGGCTATGAGAGCTCCCAAAACTCAGGACTGCTATTGTCAGAAATTCAACTTCCAAATCTATGCAAGTTTTAAGAAGCCAGAAATAGCTGCGTCAACATTACTGTACAGACTCTTTTTAAAAAGTTGTAAATAACCATATAAAATATCAGCCATCTCTCTTGCTATTGTTACCTAAGTGATTTGTCATCTTAAAAGCCTCCTTTAAAATACTGCTTTTTAATTAAGAAAGTTTACGATACTCTGCCTATACAAAACTATCCTCATTGCAGATTTCGGAGAAAAGGCAGATCATATTTTTTAATTTCAATTTCTCATATTTTAGATGACTGTTCCTTTCTTTTGTGAAATGAACTGATTTTGGTCTTCAAGTGACTTGTTTTGCCTCCCTGGATACTTGGGAGTTGAAGTGCTTAAACCAAGCCCTCACACAAAAAGATGGAAGAGTCTCTGACTAGTATCAGCTCGCAATGACTAGCCTTCCACTACAGTGGCGTGCCATCCAAGAGTGACCAGACATTGTACCCTAGAATGGGGGATGTCCAACCTCAAGAAGAGTTGAAATGGACGGGAAACATAGTCAACCTCTGACAATTAGTCCCCAAGAAAAAGAAATCAACCTCACATTTATGCAGCCAGAAAGAACCTGCTCTGAAATCCATAGGCTAACTTCATTTTTATGATCCTGTAGAGAGAATACATTTCACTTGTCTTTGATTCTAAAATGAGCCAATGTCAAATATTTTAGTAACTGCGAATAAGCCTGATGGTAGAAATGACTGTCAGCTCAAAAACCTTCTTCACTTCTTTCCTATGTCACTCCCATCCTCCAGGGAATGTCTGTAGCTTCTATGTCAGTAGTTTCTATGACTCTTCCAAAATAACTACGCATTCTGCAAGTCCACTGAACAAGAAGAAAGCTTGTGTAATCTGGACCCTCCTGACTTCTCTGAAATACTTGATACATTTTATTTTTACTTTTCTCAAAAGGAAACTGAAAAAGTTAAAGTAAAAAAAATAGCAAGAAAACAGACCCCCTAACTGCAGTAACATACATAACTGTGCTACTTACACTGCTTTCCAATCCATCATCATTGATTAATCATGGCTAAATAATCAAGTGCAGAATCCATTTCTTCATGTCAGCTAACAAATAGCTTCTCTCAAATGTCTCTTGCAGATCTGGGGCCATCTCAGGAGAAAGTAACATTGTGCGAAGATGAAGGAGAAAAGGCTGAAAAATTCTAAAATCCATGGGGGTCTGAGAACTCTTAGAGCAGACCCTGGTGAAACGTTCTTGTGATTCCAGCCTTTGGCTACACCATGATCCCGGCCTCCCTGAGCTCCCAGCCACCTTCCCAGTGCAGCTCAGCCCCTGCTCCAACATTGCATCTCCCTTCAAGAACAGGGCATGGATGGGAGAGGAACTCGCAGAATCCTGCCAATCCGCGCGTGCAAGCACACTTCTCAGAGGAAGCCGCACCACTTTCTCTCTGGTGTCTGCTATCTCAGAGAGAGAGAGAGAGAGAGGGAGGGAGGGACGGGCAGAGGCAGGCAGGCGGGGACGGGGGAGACGGAGAGGAGGAAGAGAGAGAGACAGAGAGAGAGAGAGAGGAGCTTTGCTAAAAGAGAGAGAGGAGCTTTGCTGAGAGAGAGAGAGAGAGAGAGAGAGAGAGAGAGAGAGAGAGGAGCTTTGCTAAAAGAGAGAGAGGAGCTTTGCTGAGAGAGAGAGAGAGAGAGAGAGAGAGAGAGAGAGAGGAGCTTTGCTAAAAGAGAGAGAGGAGCTTTGCTAAAAGAGAGAGAGGAGCTTTGCTGAAAGAGAGAGAGGAGCTTTCCTTCTCGGCTCTTTACACAGCCGAGAAGGAAATAGTTGCTACAACTCCCATTAACCCACAGTAGCTTCGGAATTTTCTTAGCACAGCAGCTGCAAAATATACTGTCAACATCAAATGTTTAAAATCTTTAATTATACATCCCTATATACATTTAGCCATATATGTGCATAAAAGCCAATGGAACCCAGGTTTTGTATGTCTGTGACACTGCGAGGGAGCCCTCATAGACAAACAGATGCAGATATGTATCCTCTTGAGAATAATATCTGCAAGCAGACGCTTCATTTTCTAAGTGAAATTGTCTAGCCTCACAGTTTACATGTCTTAAAACTATTCAAATGCTCTTGGTAACAAAGTGCAAACCCAACCAGCAGCCTCTTGCCTCTGACACCATCTCATCTCTGATCATGTTTTCCTCAGTTTGGTCTGGGTTCCTGTTTCTTTTTCCCTGCCTCAGGAAAGAAACCCCCGAAAGAGAAGAGGGTAGAGAGGTGAGGCAGGAGCTTTCAGTGTGACTGTTAACTTTGCATGCCACACTCCACTGTTTATGGCACTGTAGCCCAGGATGCTCCATAGACCCAGCCAAAGCACAGATGATGCCCAAGAGAGGGTGTGGCATGGAGCAGAGACATGAGATCCACAGATGGGGCTCTGCAATAGCACAGGAATAGATGAAGTGGTTTAAGGAAGAAGAAGCAACAGAGGAGCTGAAGGCAGGAAGGGAGGAGGGAGAAAGGCACAGGTGAGGCAGGCTGGGAAGGGCAGCCATGATGGCAGGAAGCTCAAGGTTGCATGCGACTGATTCCTGTGCAGTCTCTCCAACCCTCCCGCTCTTTATGAGGAATCCTTTCACCTGGATTTCTCCATGTGGGGACCCAATCATCTGCACTTGAGATACCTGGCAGCAGCTTGTTAAAAGTGCAGCTACCCAGACCCTACCCCAAAGATTCTGATTGAGCTGGTGGGACCATCCACATTTCACCAAGCTCCACAGATAGTTCTCCTGCCAGCAAGAGTTTCTGGAGACTCACTGCTTTGTTGACATTGAGCAAATGAATGGATAAAAACTGAATGACGTGAGAAGAGATCCTAATGGAACACCTATGGGAATGCCAACATTTATGGAGGATGGGAGACAGGAAACAAAACTGAAGATAAATGGTCAGAATGGTGAAAGGGGAGCGAGGAGGGAGAAGAACCTCTGGAACAAGAGAAGCAACGACTGCCGCTTTCCAAAAGGCCAATGCTTTTACAGCTCTGGGACTGCACATGCTATGCTGTTCCCTTTGCCTGAAATGCTCTCTTCCCCAGGCAAACCATCCTTTAAAACCCAGTTTAAAAGTCTCATCCTCTTGGAAAATTTTCTGACTCTCCCAGACATAGGGAGCAGCTCCAGTCACACCGTGTTTGTATTTCTCATTGCAAGTACCTTTACACACTGGTCTTATTTATTAGCTGGTTTCTCTCTTTCTCATTCTAGGATGATGAGCTGTTTTATGTAGACTAGATGATCTCTCAGGCATCATATCATGTCCCCAAATTCTGGATAAAGTAGCCACTCAATGTGCACTAACTAAATGCCTAAATAGATCATGAAAGGATTTCTTAACCTGAGGAGTTGGCATATAGACGTTTGTTCTGCTATTGGTCTTTAAACTGAGCATTGGCTGGGCGCGGTGGCTCATGCCTGTAATCCCAGCACTTTGGGGGGCCGAGGCAGGTGAATCACCTGAGGTCAGGAGTTCGAGACCAGCCTGACCAACATGGAGAAATGCCGTCTGTACTAAAAATACAAAAAATTAGCTGGGCATGGTGGCGCACGCCTGTAATCCCAGCTACTCTGGAGACTGAGGCAGGAGTACCACTTGAACCCAGCAAGTGGAGGTTGCAGTGAGCTGACATCATGCCATTGTACTCCAGCCTGGGCAGCAAGAGTGAAACAATAAAATAAAATAATAAACTGAGCATCTACCTCCATCTCACACACTATTTTCATGCATGGCACACTTCACAGTAAAGAAACACTTTAAATGTTTCTCTGTTGGATTTGGTCTAGGGAATTACGAATCAGTAGAGAGTGAAGAGAAAAAGCTGCAAGGAGCTAATCTAACAAGGAGGTAAACAAGGCAAAGGCAAGGAAAGGCTCCGACCGAAGTCAGCTCGGTACAACGTGCAGCAATGCAGATGCAGCTTTTGATAAATTGATACATTGGGAACTCAGGGGTCACACTTCCACTAATGGTGACAAAGAAGTCACCTGAACAGAGATGAGCTGTTCAAAGTAAGAACAAACTCACACTCCTGACTCTGCAGAGGGACCACCAAGACAATTAGCAGAAAGCAAAACCACCCATCTACTTGGCTTAAATTTAGAGGAATTACAGGTTAAAAGTCAGGGCCACAGGAATCACTGCGTAGATGAATGAATGGATTAATGACATGGGGCGGGGTGTAGAACAGCCTTGGGGACACCACCATTTTAGGGGTATTTTCAATACCGTTTTAATAGTTTTTAAAGCGTCCCACTTGTTATGTACACCTGCGGAAGCCTGGCTCAGAAGAGCAGAGTGACTCGCTGTTGGTCACACAGCTCGTAACTTCCGGAACAAGATCTGGAAGCCGCTGCACTTCCCACTGCACCACATGGAGCCCCAGTGTATGAAAATGGTCACCAGACTTGGTGAAACAGAGGTGGAAATCCCTAACCAGAAGCTTGGGGCGGCCTGGCTGGGAAGGCTGCCCCCAGCACTCTCCTCTCCACTGTCTCTCGTATTCACCAGCACTCCCAGGGCTGCGTGGAGGGGACACGGAGATGTGCCCTGTAGATCTTGCTCCAAGGGAGGACTTGTTGCCCCAGCTGTGGGCAATGGACTTCCAGCTGACAGCTCCTTCAGGATTTGCGTCAACTGCATAAAGCCATAGAATACTGCAGAAGGCCAAGGGCCTGGCCTTCCTAGGGTGCTTCACATCCAAAGACTGATGGCAATGAGGGTGTAGAGGCCCAGACATCAAGTCCAACAGCCATTTACGCTCCAGAGCTTCCCCACGGGGCTGGCCAAGGTGTCGTCAGTCTGTCTGGCAGTTTGACTTTCTCCTCGGCACAATCCTGCATCCTCTCCTTCCACAGGTTCTGATGACCCACCGACCCTTCCATCTGTAATAGTCTATGAGGCTCTGACTGTCTGCGGTAAACACCGTGCACGCCCAGCTCCACCCGAGTGCTGGCTTCCAGAGAACCCGCCTGCCATCTTCTGCTGTTTCCAGACTTACTACCAGCAATGTCTGCAGATGTCAGCCTCTGCTAATTTCAAAGCTTCTAGGCAACAAAAATGGACTCTTTCTCCCTCGCCAAAATGTTGGGCAGCTAATTTTATTTCTAGAGGTCTCAGTTCTCTTATCCAGAGGAAATTAGAGGCAATGGAGGCCTCGAGCCTCCTGGGAGGGACGAGGAAGTCAACCCTCTCCAAACCAGTACTGAGGGTCATGTAACATTTCACTTTAGGCCGGGAGCGGTGGCTCACACCTGTAATCCCAGCGCTTTGGGAGCTGAGGCAAGTGGATCACCTGAGGTCAGGAGTTCAAGACCAGCCTGACCAACATGGCGAAACCGGTCTCTACTAAAGACACAAAAATGACATGCCTGTAATCCCAGCCACTTGGGAGGCTGAGGCAGGAGAATTGCTTGAACCCAGGAGGTAGAGGTTGCAGTGAGCTGAGATTGTGCCACAGCACTCCAGCCTGGGCAACAAGAGCAAAACTTCATCTCAAAAAAAAAAATTTACTTCAAATGGAGAGTTTGCAGTTATAATTTTTCTGATGATCCCATAGGCCCCTCCCATCTGCAATATGCTATGCGCGATGACTGTCTTCAAAAGACAGAAACAAGCAGAATAACAGCATGGTACCTAAGGGTTTCCACTAATTTGAAAAACAAATCAACTCATCTATAAAGACAATATCGTAATGTAGATTAAGAGAGCGATGCCTTTAAGGCTAAATTCTGGTTTATTGGACAGACAGGGAACTATAAATGATGATGGAATTAGGAAGTTTCCTGAAGGGGTTTGGACAATTTATCGCTTTACAGGTCTGTCGGGAGGACTTCAGACGGGTAAAGCAGAAGAAACAGTGTTCAGTTAAATGAACCAAATTCCATGGCCGTTCTTTACAAGGACCTCCTCCTCCCAGCCCCAAACACAGGCATGTCTGTGACAAAGCCGAACTGAGGGGACATAAGAAACCAGCTCCCACTGTCTCTTAATATGCACGAGAGACGGGAGTCGTTTCTTTTTTTTCTTGAGGTGGAGTCTTGCTCTGTCGCCCAGGCAGGAGTGCAGTGGTGTGATCTCAGCTCACGGCAACCTCCGCCTCCCGAGTTCAAGCAATTCTCCTGCCTCAGCCTCCCAAGTGGCTGAGACTACAGGTGCTTGCCACCACGCCCAGCTAATTTGTCTATTTTTAGTAGAGACGGGGTTTCACCATGTTGGTGAGGCTGGTCTTGAACTTCTGACCTGGCGATCTGCCTGCCTTGGCCTCCCAATGTGCTGGGATTACAGGCTGAGCCATAGTGCCCCACCAGGAATAGTTTCTTTATTCCCCATTTATAGGAAAACACCATTCCAAGTCATGGTTAAAAAGAAAATATAAGCAGCTAAAACTCTATGGAAACACTTTATGTAAAAATATATGTATGTATTCATATGCAACAAAGTTACTTTAATGATGACTAAACTGTTACAAATAATGAAAAACTCTAAAAGAATCACACCCAAATTACATTAGAATTTCCCTCTGGGAAATACCACGTGTGTAAATCCTTAATCATTTAAAGACACCAGGATTTAAATGAATCATGTGTATTCTGAAAATACAACACAGAAGTGCTTAAGAAGACATTTGTATTTGTGCTCCTTGATGTGCTGCACCTCCAAATCTACACATTTGAGCAGTGTTTATATTTGGTAATTCTAAAACCCATATTGTTCAGACAGACGGAATGAAGCTACGTTACAGTCTATAATGACAACTGTGCATAACGCTTTGCATGTAATTCTTTAGGCCGGGCACAGTGGTTCACGCCTGTAATCCCAGAACTTTGGGAGGCTGAGGCGGGTGGATCACCTGAGGTCAGAAGTTTAAGACCAGCCTGGCCGACACGGTGAAACCCCATCTCTACTAAAAATACAAAAATCAGCCAGGCGTGGTGGCAGGTGCCTGTAATCACAGCTCGTTGGGAGGCTGAGGCAGGAGGATCATTTGAACCTAGAAAGTGGAGGTTATAATGAGCCAAGATTGTACCACTATACTCTAGCCTGGGCAACAGAGCAAGACTCCCTCTCAAAAGAAAAAATAAATACATAAATATAATTCTTTATATCTTTAAAACTTCAATTGCCCATAAATATAGATCCCAAGTCTGCTAATCAGAAAACTGCAACCCTGACACCATCTGGAATAGTCAGGTCTTGTGTACACCTATTATAGACTTACTTAAAAAAACAAAACAAAGAAAACCATTACAGAAAATCATGTCTGTAATCCCAGCACTTTGGGAGACTGAAGTGGGCAGATCAATGGAGGTCAGGAGTTCAAGAACAGCCTGGCCAACATGGCGAAATCCTGTCTCTAATAAAATACAAAAATTAGCCAGCCATGGTGGTGGGTGCCTATAATCCCAGCTACATGGGAGGCTGAGGCAGCAGAATTGCATGAATCCAGGAGGTGGAGGTTGCAGGGAGCCGAGATTGCACCGTTGTGCGCCAGTTTACATGACAGAGCAAAAGTCTCTCTCAAAAAAACGAACAAAAATCTCAATATTGTACTTTACTGGATTTTCCAAACGGAAACCATCATTTAGTTCGTCATTCTATGGGACATTAGGGGTTTGTGCACTTAAAATTCATTACAATTTTACCGTTTCTTTTGTAGCCTTGCTCCCTGTTTTCTGTGAAGAGAGAGAGCCAGTCCTGACCACAGCTACAGTTTTAACAGAGAAGAGAAGGGAGGGAAGGAGCAGAGAGGCTGAGCACAGCGACTCACACCTATAACCATGCACTTCAGGAGGCCGAGGTAGGAGGATCACTTGAGGCAAGGAGTTAGAGACGAGCCTGGGGAAGATAGGGAGACACTATCTACATCAAAATTTACAAACTAGCTGGGAGCGGTGGCATGGACCTGCAGTCCCCGCTGCTCGGGAGACTGAGGCAGGAAGATCGCTTGAGCCCAGGAGGTGAGACTGTGGTGATCATGTCCGTACCACTAGGCAGCACAGGGGCGGCACCTCAGCCTGGGCCACAGAGCAAGAGCCTGTATCCAAAAAAGAAAAAGGGGGCCGGGCGCGGTGGCTCACGCCTGTAATCCCAGCACTTTGGGAGGCCGAGGCGGGTGGATCATGAGGTCAAGAGATCGAGACCATCCTGGTCAACATGGTGAAACCCCATGTCTACTAAAAATACAAAAAAAAAAAAAAATTAGCTGGGCATGGTGGCACACGCCTGTAATCCCAGCTACTCAGGAGGCCGAGGCAGGAGAATTGCCTGAACCCAGGAGGCGGAGGTTGCGGTGAGCGGAGATCGCGCCATTGCACTCCAGCCTGGGTAACAAGAGCGAAACGCCGTCTCAAAAAAAATAAAAATAAAAATAAAAATAAAAAGGAAGGAAGGAAGAAAGGAAAACAGGAAGGGAGGGAGGGCGGGAAGGAAGGGAAGAGACAGAGAGAGGAAACTGTGTGGGATGGAAGGTGGGAAGGGGTTGGAGGAGAAGCTCTAGAATGAACCTGGAGTCTGTGTCCTGGAGATGAGAGAGCGATGCGTGGATGTGAAGCTCCCTGGACGGAACAGGGCCCAGGGCGTCCTCTCTTCCCACGGCTGCAGCACTGACCTCCTGGCCTTGCCCTCACCCTCTCTACTCCAAAAGTGTGCACAGAAGATGTGACGGGAAGCTGGGGAAGTAGCATTTTATCCAGCAGCCCTTTGGGGTATATGAAAACGACGGAAGCAGGAGCAGGTTCCTTTCCCTAGGAAGCCCTGTGCTGGCTGCATCAGGACACTCAGGAGGGAACAGCCTTCTACAGAGAGCCCCTGGCTCATGTCTCTGACCCATGCCGGGAAAGGCCTACTGGGGTGGCTGGAGTCATGTGGCATCAAATTCCACAGGACAGATGGACTGGCCTTGGAAAAGCTACCAGATCCTTACAGAAGAGACTGAGATTCAAAACCTTCCTAAGCGAAGACAGCCACCCTGTGTCAACGCCAAGAGCAAAACCAAGTTCTAGCTCCAAGTCCACTGGTCCAGCCATTGTTTCCAACATACCCATGGCCATCCAGCTCTCTACCAGGGACAGTCATTGTCCCTCAGACACACGGTGCTGGGACGCCCTTGATCTTTAGTCTGACAGACTTAAGAGAGGGTTTTTATCCCTCTCAAAAGAACTGAGAAATCCTCTCCATACAGGGCATTTGAGAACAGAGCTCTTTCATTGCAAATGGTCAGAACATCAAACATTTTTTCAAAAAATAAAAGGGGAAATACCTCTAATATTGAGTTAGATCTGTATGGAACAAAGGAAGTACTTTCAAGGATGTAAATGGTGAATTGGGGACATGTCAACATCTTAAAAACTCCTTTGGCACGAGGAATATACTCCGTGGTAGGTACCACCCAAAAGGAGCTTGGCGTGTCATATAAATATCAGTTGAACTCATATTAAATACATGAACTATGGAAATCTATACATGAAATCTACATATTAACTAGCTATTCTTATGAGAAAAATGATACATGAAAATCTAGATGTAACTTTTAAAAGACAAATTAGGAACTTGTATGTGTGATTTTTAAAAAGTTCACCATAAGCTTTTTTTCCAATTGATAATTTTTCAGAGATCCTCCTCTCACGACAAGAGTGGGTACCCATGGATGTTCTTTATTCCCTGCCATTTTATGTCTCTTTCCTTATCCAGAGGTATTTTCTTCATAATTAGATAATGTCTATAATCGTATTATTTCATTCATTCAACAAATATATAGAGAGAGTGCTTGAAACAAGACCAACCTAGTTTTGATCTTCATTGAGCTTGCAGTCTAAACTAGTCACGGTTTGCCAAGATAACTCACACTGCCCCCAGGCTCAAGTGCAGTGGCGTCATCTCAGCTCACTGCAACCTCTGCCTCCCAGGTTCAAATGATTCTCCTGCCTCAGCCTCCCCAGTAGCTGGGATAACAGGCGCCTGCCACCATATCCAGCCAGTTTTGGTATTTTTAGTAGAGATGGGATTTCACCATGTTGGCCAGGCTGGCCTTGATCTCTTGACCCCGTGATCCACTCGCCTCCAGCTCCCAAAGTGCTGGGATTACAGATGTGAGCCACCGCGCCCGGCCTGCCTCTTCTTTTTCAACATAACATCCCCTCACTCCAACTCATTCTCAAAAAGATGTAACAAAGCACGTAATGCTGTATCTAGGTCTTCCTTAAACGTCCAGGGGGAAGAAGTCACGCTGCACTCACTGTCCATATCGAGTAGTTCTAAAACAACAGACGAGATTCCTTTTTCACTGGAAAAGCAAAATCTACTTCTCTGTCCGCCTATACTACGGGTCTGGTGTGTGCCTCATCTGAAAGGCACACTGCCCTCGCTGGTTTGTATGAGCACTCCGGATGGTCAATGGCCAAGCTCTCAGACAATGATACAGATGTACAGCTGGCATGCTCTGAATGCACAGCAGTGCAGTACTCACCAAAATATCAGGGCTGCACAATGTGTGCATGATGAAGCAATTGCCTGATTCTAAAGACAGAAGAGCAGCAGAGCCAAATTTAGCAAAAGGCTCACCAGTCCTCCGTCTGTGTGTTGATAAAGGAAGGGAATTATTTCAGGCTGCTATATGCCTCTAAACACGTGGCTAGCCTTAGCAGCAATGCATTTGTTTGTACTTTCGGTCACCAAGTCTAATTTTGATGTGAATTCTTACTACCACGCCAGCCCAGTGTAGCAATTATCCTCCATTTCAAAAGTGCTCTGTGGATAAAAACTAATCTCTATGATACCTCTGCGGGCATGATACCTCTTCTACAGCAGGATTATCATTTCTTTTTAAATGTAAGAGAAAGAAGACATTTATTCCACTGGCTTCTGAGAACACATGACAAAGAACTCTGACCCCAGAATCAAAGAAAAACCATGTTGATCAGGATGGTATCGATCTCTTGACCTTGTGATCCACTCGCCTTAGCCTCCCAAAGTGCTGAGATTACAGGCATGAGCCACTCTGCCCAGCCTGCCTCTTCTTTTTAAACGTAACAACTCCTTGAGTTCAAATCTCTCGCAGAGTAAAAACGAATCACCACCCAAATACATAGATAGTCCTTACCACACGCCAGGCCAGGTTCCTGGGACTGTCTATATATCAACTCATTTAACCCTCATTACGGCTCTGTGACATCACAACATTATTATCCTTATTCTACAGATAAAGAAATTGAAACACAAATAAGCTAAGACCTTTTCTTAAGGTCACATAGCCAGTAAGTGGCAAGGCTAAGATTTGAACCCAGGTGGCGTGTTCCAGTGTCATCTCTCCAGCTCTTTACACCAGACTGCCTCATGTAAATTATTGGAGTTCTCTAAAATACGGTTCTGTCCATGAAATGGGGACAGTAATGTTACTGACCTCACAGGATTGCCAGAATGTTTAAAACAACGCATCTAAAAGTGCTTCACACATCACATATTTGTAGTAAGTGGTCTTGATTTTAGTGAAGGCTGAGTTCTTCATTAGAACTCGGGATAGAAAGAGTCCTCTTTGATTGTCATGGGATGGAGGTAGCATTTTAAGCAGCTCCAGCAGCGCGACTCACTGATTTACTGAGAAAGGGGGAGGACCTACCGAAGGAAATGGGTTTTACCTTTATCCTCCCTGAGACTCTTGTGTAAGATGCAAATCTATTAATTCATCACATTCTTAACCCATTCAGCATCTGGCCATCGGGAGGCCCCTTCGAGCTCTTCGGAATTCCTCCTCTAATTCAGCTGGGACTTCTCCAGTTGGCCTGGGCCCAGCCCGTGCTCCAGTGACGTTTGAGAGCTACATAAGCTGCCTGGTCTCGGACGTTCTTTGGAGAGTTTGAAAGGAACTCTAAGTCAGTTACTGACAAGTCATTGGCAAAAGCAGATGAAGCACTTGCCAATTTGCTTCAGGCACCCAGCATGTTAACAGGTATTCCACCAGGTGTTACTAATATATTACTTACAACAAACCCAGTTTTCAACCTACTGTTTGGGTTATATAGAGTTACAGATCATACAATTTACAAAGTACCGTATTTTTTCTAACTGGGAAAACTTGGAATGTGTGTTGAAGAATTCAGTCCTCAAATGTGAGTTACAATTATTACAAACAAGTCTTACTTGAGAAGCAGTCTGTGGGTAAAATGACCAATACTATTTCTTCAAATCAATCCCTTGCTAAAGCCAGACCTGGGACAGGTGTCACTCCCAGAGCTCAGCCAGCCCAGCTCACAGGAATGAGGTCAGGGTCCTGATGAGATGGCTTACTTCTTCTCCAAGGAAAGTGGACAATTTTCACCCAAAGAAATTTCAGAGCTGGAAGGAATCACTTTGAATGCTCTACCCTTGAGGGCTTAGAAAATGGGTATCTAAGCCACAGTAGACCTAAAAACTGCCACTGTTCTTAGCAAGCACAGGGACTGTCTACATGCTGACGATGTATAGCCATCCAGCCTGAAACAAAGTGCTCACTGCAAGTCAGAGAACAGGCAAAAGGGAAATGCTTCCACTCAGACCCACCCTCAGCAACACCCTACAAGGGGAAGAATGTCCCCTTAGGAAAATGACCCTTTATACCTTCCGCACGGTGCAGCTGGTACCCGTGATCGCTTCAGCACTTTTCCAGGCTTCAAACCTACCAGCCTGAGTACCACAGGAAGAAACCCAGCCCAACTAAACATGGCCACTGTCCAGCTGGACGGCCCTCCAGGCCCAGGACAGCAGGGGCTCACCTGAGAGCCGTATGTGCTGCTGATCTGTTTCCAGAAAGCACGATTTCTGAAGACGTGCTGCTGACTTTGCCTCTCTGCCCCCTCAAATTACTCTAAAGTGGAGGGATAGAAAATATGTAAGTGGAAACTCTCCGGCTTACTCAAATTTTACTATATAAAGTTACCTATTTATCTGTGGGCTAGGGTTCTGAGCTGCGTGTCCTCAGCCAAGTTTACCTGTCCTGGAATAATAAAATCAGGTAATAATCTCTATCTCACTTCCGATAGAACAGGGCAGTGCAAGTTAGTCACGAATTCGGGGCTCCATCTGCATTTGGCTTTACTCCTAGGCTCATCATGTAGCCTTGGCTAAATCACCTGCGTTTCTGGCTGATTTATTTAACTTCTCCATACTATCATGATATTAGATTAATCTAGGTTACATTTGCAAAGGATGACCCTCTCCAGGAAAGGAAAACCACACACACACACACACACACACACACACACACACACACACACACCCCATTATTATTCTAGTGTTCTCTTCTTCTTTTTTTTTTTTTTTGAGATGGAGGCTCCCTCTGTCACCAGGCTGGAGAGCAGTGGTGCAATCTCAGCTCACTGCAATCTCCACTTCCCGGGTTCAAGCAATTCTCCTGCCTCAGCTTCCCAAGTAACCAGGATTACAGGCACACGCCACCACGCCCGGCTAATTTTTGTATTTTTATTATAGACAGGGTTTTACCATGTTGACCAGGATGGTCTCGATCTCCTGACCTGGTGATCCACCCCAGCTTGGCCTCCCAAAGTACTGGGATTACAGGGGTGAGCCACCTTGCCTGGCCCTCTTACATTTTTAATATGAGCCAATGCCAAGGACGTTGAGACCTGTCCTGAGTTTGAAGCTTCCATACTCCTTTCTCTTTGGACAAAGGTAACATGAGCTGTTTCACAGCACTGAAGTAAAAGAGATTTGCGGCCGGGCATGGTGGCTCATACTTGTAATCCCAGCACTGTGGAAGGCTGAGGCAGGCAGATCATGAGGTCAGAGTCAAGGCCATCCTGGCCAATGTGGCGAAAACCCATCTCTACTAAAAAAATACAAAAATTAGTTGGGCATGGTGGCGGGCATCTGTAATCCCAGCTACTCAGGAGGCTGAGGCAGGAGAATCGCTTGAACTTGGGAGGTGAAGTCTGCGGTGAGCTGAGATTGCGCCATTGCACTCCAGCCTGAGTGACAGAGCTAGACTCTATCTCAAGTGAATGAATGAATGAATGAGATTTGGTCTAGATAAACACGGATACAAAAATGCAGTCGAAGCTGTTCCTTCAGGAGCCGTACAAGTCTGGCAACTGGCTGCCTCACGAATGTGACTGTGTCTGCGTTTCCTAAAGAACACTTGCTAATTTCCCTCTTCCCTTGTACACACAGAAACACAACTTCACATTGTCTTTGCCAGTTCCTCGATGGCATTCACTGTCTGATGCAAGAGGAAGAATGTGAACCCATGAAAGAAACACAGGTAGGTAAGGGAGAGAAGAGGAGCCTAGCCTCGTTGCTTGTTCTTCTCCCCAGTACGTCTGGTTCTTTCCTGGAAGAATAAACCCAGAGGCAGTGGGTGGAGACTCTCCTTTCTCGCAGGCAGCCTGGAAGAGCAGCTGTTAAATTATTGAAAGTTCCTGGCTAAAAGAAAGTGAAATATTCATGACCACATTATGGAGAGGAAGAAAAGTTGACAATCCACACAGATTTAAACTATCTTTTCAGGACGAAAGCTCAGTATACATGATTGAGTGCCCTAAGATTCAGCTTGGAAGAAATGATCCTTCTGCTTCTGTGCACGCTCTGATTACCAGCTGCCGCGCTCTCTCCCACCCCTCACTTCTGCTGGTGAGTTGCTGTGAATAAATAGTTTTCAGCTAGGGTTCATAAGCTCTATTGTCAGCATGTTCTTCCTTAACCCAGTTGCCTCTCAAGTGAAGATTTTTGCTGGTGGAGTCAATGATAACATTCCACTAGCTCCTAATTAAACACGCAGAGCCAAGCACGGCAACCTTCACGTTCAGGCTCACTGACATCTGAGTTGCCCCTGAGGTCTCTGATTCAATTTCCAGCTTCTCTGATCACACTAAAGCAAAGGGAGTTGAAAATGTTAGAATACACTGTGCCGGAGCAGGCTCTCGTCCCGCCTACCTCCCTGTCCTAGAAGGAAGACGTCTACACAGAAAGGAGATAACGGAGGGAAACGGAACCAGGTGACAATTTGATGGATTAAATGATGTTTGTATGTTCAAAATCAGCTGCAAGTTACATATGCAGTTGCAGTATTTTTTGAGATGAATGATGATAGAATAAATATTTTTCAAAATAGCTTCACCTAGGTGGTTTTTTATTTAATAATTGGAAGTCTCACCTGAAGTGCTAACGTTGTTATAATTATCTCCATTCTTGTCACACCATCAGCAATTTTTGTTTTGAGGGACAGAGTCTCGCTCTGTCACCAGGCTGGAGTGTAGCGGTGCAGTCTTGGCTGACTACAACCTCTACCTCCCTGGTTCAAGTGATTCTCCTGCCTCAGCCTCCAGGGTAGCTTGGTTTACAGGCGCAAGCTGCCATGCCCAGCCAATTTTTGTATTTTTAGTAGAGATAGGGTTTCACCATGTTGGCCAGGATGGTCTCAACATCTTGACCTTGAGATCCACCCGCCTCAGCCTCCCAAAGTGCTGGGATTACAGGCGTGAGCCACCACGCCGGCCACTGTTAGCAGTTTACTTTAAAATATAGTCCTTCAGTCTGCATCGTATGATAATGTATGGGTTAGTTAATAATTTACATTACTGGAGTAGCTATTCAATATTTGAAGTGCTTCAGTCGGGAACACACACTTTTAGGGGTGACTGGTCAGTTAGCAATTGACATGCAAAATGTTCATCATCGTTTAATTTCAAAATATTGTCTGAAATCCACTGAAACTTCTTCCTTAAGCTGCTGGTTATTTATAAGTAGATCGCTTAGTTTCTAAACATTTGGTTATTTTCTGATTCTCTTTTTATGGTCATTGATTTCTAGCTTAATTTCTCTGTGGTCAAAAAATATATTCTGAATGAATTTAGTCCTTTGACATTTGTCAAGAATTGCTTCATGAGCCAACATCCGGTCAGTTTTGGGTGGCGCCCCAGTTGTACTTGGAAATGAATTGTATGGCATCATTGTTGACAGACTCAGATCTTCTCTCCTTATTGAGTTTTTGTCTGCCTGTTCTATCAGTTTTTGAGAGAGAGATGTTGTTTCTATGATTATAGACTGATTTATTTCTTCTTTAATGCTGTACAGTTTTGGCTGCTTATCACTACTGGTAAATTAAAGATAATTATCCTTAATGCGGTTCTTGCAAGGTCGACTTTCTCTGATATTAGAACTATACCAGCTTATTTTGGTTGGCATTTACGAGGTATATCTTTTTTCATTCTTTTATCTTCAACTCCTTTTTGTCTTTAAATTTATAAAACATCTCTTATAAGCAGTATTTAATTAGATTTTGTCTTTAAAATACAGTGTTTTTTTAAACATAATGATCTTTTTTAATTACAGTATTTGGTCGATTTTCACGTAACTCAGTTACTGATACACCTGAGTTTACAGCTGCCATTGCACAGCTGCGTTCTGTTAGTTCACCTGTTTCACGTTCTTTCCTCTTCCTTCTCGCATTTTTAGTCAAGTATTTTTCATTCTGTTTTCCCTCCTAGACATTATTTTACTAGTTACTCTACAGATTGCATTGTGTGCTTGACCTATCATAGTCCAGTAAAATTCTGAGTTTTACGGTGTCCAGATGTTATGACTTTATAACACTCTAACTCCATTTATCCCATTTCACTTTTTGTATTATTTCCGTCATGGATTTAATGCTACATATATTTTAGCGCCCACAAAACCCCGTTTTTGTTCTTTTATATGGTCAATGTTCATTTCTATTTGCCCCATATTAATTTTCTGAACATTTTATTATGAACATTTTCAAAAATAGAATTGTAGAGCAAATGTCCATATGCCCTTCATCCAGATTCCATAATTTTTTCTACATTTACTTTGTCACATATTTATCCATCTCTCCATCCAGCCATCAACAATCTTATATTCTTGATACATTTCAACTCAACCCCTGTTGACGCTTTCTGTCAGCTTCCATTCCTTCCTGAATTTCTGGGATCGTTCTTTCTAGCTGTATACTTCCCGTTAGCATTGCTTTTAGTGTTGGTCTACTGGTGATGGATTCTTTCCATTTTTGTCCTGAAATGTCTTTATTTCACTTCAGTGTTTGACAAATATCCTTGTTAAGTCTGTAAACTTTTAGGTTGGTGGTTACATTCTTCCAGCTCATGAAGATGACATTCCACTGTCTCTGGCATCCATTGTTTCTGTGGAGAAATGAGTTCTGGTCTTATTGTTGCTCCTTTAAAAATAATGAATTTTTTTCTCACTGCTTTAACAATTTTTCTCCTTGGCTTTTGTTTTCAACAGTTTCACTACGTTGTGCCCAGCTGTGGTCTTCTCTGTGTATATCCTGGTTGGGGCAAGCCACAGCTTCTTAAATCATCTTTCGAAGGCTTTATTATTTTCAAAAACTACTGCTTCTTAGAGAGAATTGTGGGCATTAGAGGCTGAGAAAGGTAGGAAAGAGAGGTGGATGAGGAGGGGCTCATTAATGGATACCAAATTATAGACCAAATTATAGCTATGTAGGAGGAAGGAGTGCTGGTGTTCTGCAGCACTTTAAGGTGAATGGTTAACTATGATTTATTGTGTTTTCAAAAAGCTAGAAGATTTTGAATGTTCACAACACAAAGAAAGAATCAACATTTGAGTTGATATGCTAATTACCATGATACATTATACATTATATACCTGTACAAAAATTGTCACTTTGTATCCTATAAATATGTACAATTATTATGTGTTAATGAAAAATAAAAATCTATTGCTTCTGCCTCATTCCTCCTTCCCCTCTTCTGGGCCTTCAATTACATGGTACATGTGTTCCATACATCTCTTCTGCTCTTTTCTGTATTTTGATCCTTTTTGTTCTCTATGCATCTAGCTGGATATTTTCAACTGATGTGTATTCCATTTCACTAATTCTGTCTTGTACTAAATCTAATCTGCTATTAGATCCATTTGTTGTGTTCTTAAAAATCCATTATTTCATTTTTTAAGTTCCAGAATTTTCTCTTTTCTTTTTTTTTTCTCTTTTATGAGACAAGGTCTCTGTCACCCAGGCTGGAATGCAGTGGCAGGATCTTGGCTCACTGCAACCTTGACCTGAGGCTCAGGTGATCCTCCCACTTCAGCCTCCCAAGTAGCTGGGACTACAGGTACGTGCCACCATACCTGACTAATTTTTGTATTTTTTATAGAGACAGAGTTTTACAATGTTGCCTAGGCTGGTCTCAAACTCCTGGGATCAAGCCATCTGCCCACCTCAGCCTCCCAAAATGCTGTGATTACACAGATGTAAGCCACCAAGCCTCTTCCCAATTTCTTTTTATGAATTCCAATTTTCTGGTGAAATTCTTTACTGTATCACTTATTTTCCTGAACACATGAATAACGGATAGTTTGAAATGTATGTCTGTTAGTGCCTACAGCTGAGTAAATTATATTTTTCCAGTGCCTATTTTTTTCTTTTAGGCCTATCTCCTGGCATGCCTGATCATCTTTTATTGAAACAACTTAGGAGAAACGTAAAGACTCCTACCTTTCTTCAGCGATGGTTCGCCCAGTCCTCTGGTAGGCAGCCTGAACGGGAGTGACCAAGCTAAACCAATCCCAGAATGCGCTGAGTGAGATTTTGTATCACGTCTACTTCAGTTCACATCTATTTTTAGGGTATGATTCTTTAACAATCGCAGTGGGGTACCTCCTAGTGCCTCTTCTCCTGGCTGAGCTTTGAATGCGATTTTTTTTCTTCGCACTGTGATACTGAGAACTACACTTAAAACGGTTTTCTGGTTAGTCTCTTGCATGGTACAGCTAATATTTGGCAAATGCTTCAGAGGGGAAAACTACTGGAGTATCCATTCACTTTTCTGTCTCTTTCTTCCTCTAAGGAGGAAGAAAGGCTTGATCTTTGAAGCCTTGTCTACTCGGCAGGTCTGAACCCCAAATTCTGTCTCTTCAGCCTCGTTACGCTGCCTTCTCAGCAGGTGAGCGGGAGAGAAGAGCGAATTCTCCACCCTCTATTAGTTCCCTTCTATCTCAGACCTTAGCTACTTAAGGCCTGGTTGCCTTGGCTGCTCCCTGAGACAATTCTGGCCCAGTAGGAAGCTTCTGCACAGCATCGGCGGAGGCCAGAATCTGTTCTGATCTCTCAGTGCTGACACCAGTCAAGTCATTATCTGAGAGTCTCATCAGAAGGGGCCATTCTAGAGGCTGCTGCCACGCTGCTTTGGCTATCTCTATTACTGGTCAACAGCAGAGGTTAATTGGAATCATGGAAGTTAGAAATTAGTTTTCTTTGGTGCAAATGGTTATGTTCAAGGTCTGGGGATTGGCTAGAAATACTGAGAGAGCATTCTCGCTTTTATAAAACCCAGCAAGCCCAATTGACCTAGGGACTTCACCTGAGTGGTCTGTTGGTTACAGGAGCACTTTTCTCTGCTTGACTTTAACTGGATGATTATCTGACTCATGCCATTAGAGCCATAACCAGATTTGCCTCTAGGGTGTCCTTTATGTAAAGTGCTGTTGGACTGTCTATAAAAATAGGGCCACAGCTTTTCATCACGTTTACAAAACGAATTGTGTGACTTTACCTGTCAGCTTGCTACATGTTTGTAAGTGTGGCAGAAGCTGGTTTAAGACTTATTTCCTTTGTAACACAACCTGGAAACAAGGTTTTGTAGGAGAAAACCCACCTAGAGCAAACCACCTACTCTGAATTACCAAAAATAACTACTGATACCAAATTGGCTTAGGTCAGTTTGAAAAATATCCTTTGGTCACCAGTTGATGCAAAACTTCAGGGGCCACGGCAGCCTTATTTACTCTGGCTTCCCACCTTCATTTTTCTTTTAAAAATATCATGTGAACTACTGTAATCTTGGCTTACTTTTAGCCCAATTTACCCACATTATCTTATTAGTTCTAGTTACACACAAAGAGAAACTGAGGCTATTGAAGGGTTTCTAAAGTTGACAGTTGATAGTTGAACACTGTATTCAAGAGAACTAAACTCTTCCCTTTCCCCATCAGAAGAAAGCTTGTAAAGCTTGTAGATATTGGCTGGGCACGGTCGCTCACACCTGTAAACCCAGCACTTTGGGAGGCTGACGTGGGCAGATCACGAGGTCAGGAGTTCGAGACCAGCCTGACCAACATGGTGAAATGCTGTCTCTACTGAAAATACAAAAATTAGCTGTGCATAGGGCATGCACCTGTAGTCCCAGCAACTCAGGAGGCAGAGGTTGCAGTGAGCCAAGATTGCGCCACTATACTCCAGCCTGGGTGACAGAGTGAGCCTCCAGCTCAAAAATAAAAAATAAAAATAAAATAAATTTTTAAAAAGCTTGTAGATATCATCTTAAACAAAAAGTACATCAGAGAACCTGAAGGCTGCTTCAACGAAACACCCAGAGAACCGAGAGAGGCCTCTGAAAGTGGCATTCCTGACCACTGCGAAGGGGTTAAATTGTGTTTGGGGAAAGAGCTGACAGTGCTCAGCCCTGTCCTCCTGGGTTCAGAGGAACAGCCCCCAAGCCGCTGAGAGGAAAGCAGCATTACTGCTTGTCCTGCTGTGAAAGCAAACCTCTGGAAGGGCCTGGGCAGAGTGTCATGGAATCTTCAAACTCCTAAACTGGGCAAGAACATGTCTCCACTTCACAGTCAGAGAAACTGAGGTGAAGAGAAAGTTGGAAACTTAGTCAAGGTTGCGCAGGAGGCAAGATCTGACCCAGAATTCAGTTTACTCCTTTTTTTTTTTAAGTTGGTCTCACTCTGTTGCCCAGGCTAGAGTGCAATGGTACAATCTCAGCTCACTGCAACCTCTGCCTCCTGGGTTCAAGTGATTCTCCCACCTCAGCCTCCCAAATAGCTGGGATTATAGGCACTCACCACCATGTCTGGCTAATTTTTGTATTTTTAGTAGAGACAGGGTTTCACCATGTTGGCCAGGCTGGTGTCGAACTCCTAACCTCAGGTGATCTGCCTGCCTTGGCTTCCCAAAGTGTTGGGATTATAGGCGTGAGCCATCATGCACAGCCCTGTTTACTAGATTTTTAGGCCACTGGCCAGTGTACAGCTCCTTGTTTCCTCTCCTCTGCCAGGAGCTCCCAGAGGCCAGTGGCTCCTGCTCAGCTATAGCAACATTCCCCAGGCTTACTTTATGATCCAGATCAAGTTAGGTCAGGATCACACTGAATCTGGCACAGAAATTTTAGGCCACCTGCGTCCATCCAGCCACCCCAGATATGGCAGAACATCCCAGGCAAAGAAAACAGAAGATTTTTGCGTCAGAGTAACGGGCAGCAACAGCAGTCAGTACAGTGTGCTACATGTAATTCTGAAACACTGGTATACAGTTATTTTCTTTTGAGACAAGAAATATGAAAATACTGATGCCAGCAAGATGAAACCATTTATATATTAGCTTTGACCTACATTTTTTAGGCCCTAGATATCTGGTTGAAATTCATTTCATTCTTTGGATAATATTGGTAAAGAACAAATACGCTGTCTCAAAAAAAAAAAGAATAAACAAAATTAAATCTGTTCAGTGATTTCATGGGACAAGCTCCAATCTCAGCCACCAAATCAGACAGGGGAAACTTCTTCAGTGTTGAAGAGGTGAGTGTGAGTTCCAACTTTCCATAAAAAACAAAGCATTGTGAGGATCTGACTTACTTGTGACTGTCACGAATGTTTCAGAACATTTACCTGCACTGCTTTGGTCTCTCCAGCCATGATGGGGTTAATAATGCATCTCACAAATACAGAAATCACGGAACACCTGCGATTCTTGATCAAAAGGTTCACAGGCAACAGTATATGCAACAGAAAACTGTTCACAGGTATTCTTAAATATTTCTCAATGTATGCATCATTTTTGGGGGGCAGAGAGACAGAGTCTCGCTCTGTTGCCAGGCTGGAGTGCAGTGGCACAATCTCTGCTCACTGCAACCTCCGCCTTCCAGGTTCAAGTGATTCTCCTGCCTCAGCCTCCCGAGTGGCTGGGACTATAGGCATGTGCCACCATGCCCAGCTCATTTTTTAAATTTTAGTAGAGACAGGGTTTTACCATGTTGGCCAGGGTGATCTCCATCTCTTGACCTTGTGATCTGCCCACCTCGGCCTCCCAAAGTGCTGGGATCACAGGTATGAGCCACCGCGCCCGGCCACATATCATTTTCTATGAATTCAGTATTGAGGAAGGAAGCAAATCCAAGGTAGAATGAATGGAGAACAGACACAGCTGTTTTTATTAACAAGTAGCTGGCTGACAGGCTAGACATACGAACACAGACTGTGTGATAAACATGTGTTCTACAGAAGCCTGGATGGCATGGGGGCCATGGAGAAGTCTCTCATGGATAGGCTGCAAATAATCTGAGAATAGTGAGTCTAGTTTCATCATTCCTATGTACTGGATCTACCTATCTTAGATATCACAAATCACTCACAGCACTGCTTCCTGCCAAGTTCAATACTCAAGGTAGAGGCCAGTCAAGTAGCATGATACTGACTTACTGTTCTGAGGAGTCAAACAAATCTACAAACAGCAGTGCTGCAGTTACAAGTATGGGTTTCAGACATAGAAAGAACTAGGTTCACACACAGCTCAGCCATTTATTCGTGAGCTATGCTTGGGCATGTTACTTAACCGCCCAGAGCCTCCATTTCTTCCTTCTGTGAAACTGGGATACTAACAATATCTACCCCAAAATGTTTCCATAAAAATCAAATGAGATAATCAGTATAAAGTTCCTAGCAAATTCCCAGGCACATTGGAAGCACTCAATAAATGTTAGCTATTATTATGAATAGCAGAAGAATAAGAATATTCTTATTAGAAATAGTAGAAAGTGTTCTGGCAGATACTAAACTAGGCCATATCACATGACACCAGGACACCTTGTACCCAGCCAGTTTACTTCTTCCTTCTTGTAACCCTGGACTTTACACACACGTATCCCAATGAGGAATCCGAAATTATAAGTAAATCCTTTTTTCTGCATTAAAAAATCACAACCATAGCTAACACTAAAACTAAGTATTTTAAGAAAAAGGCAGTGCTGCGTTTAAAATGTACCATATCTGAGTGTCTTGAAAAATGGCAGGTTCAGGTACTTGCAGACTATCACAAAGTCACTTTAGCCTATTGTGTGGCTTGATACCTCTTAGATTTGTACCCTGGGACTTGACTGTGCTTTGCATAATTTTAAAAGAAACCAAGCTATAGGATTTACTTCCAGGAGATACAAATATCGTTCCTGTATTAGCCTCCTAAGTCCAGTCCATGTTTATTCATAACTGACCTGCAAATGCAGTTTAACAAATGAAGCTACATCCTCTTATCTGCTCCTGAGCGTTGAAAAGGATGGTCTGGGTTCTCCTTAGGGTGTTTCAATAAGTTTGTTCAAGAAAATGCCAGCAATCCAGAAGGACTGCTCTACGATGAGTGCACTCATAATAACCAAGAAGTGGCCTTTGCCTAGATCCTCAGTGAAGAGGTTTAGCTGCCAGGCGTCCAGACTTCAGCTCCGGGTCTCGGTGGCTCAAGCCTGTAATCCCAGCACTTTGGGAGGCCAAGGCGGGTGGATCACGAGGTCAAGAGATCAAGACCATCCTGGTCAACATGGTGAAACCCCGTCTCTACTAAAAATACAAAAAATGAGCTGGGCATGGTGGCGCATGCCTGTAATCCCAGCTACTCGGGAGGCTGAGGCAGGAGAATTGCCTGAACCCAGGAGGTGGAGGTTGCGGTGAGCCGAGATCGCGCCATTGCACTCCAGCCTGGGTAACAAGAGCGAAACTCCGTCTCAAAAAAAAAAAAAAGAAAGAATTTGCTTTCCTGCCTCTGCAAACCCATTGAAAGGGATTCCAGGGTCCTGGAGCCCAGAGAGTTCTCTGAGATGGAGGGTAGAGGACCCTTGCACATAAAAGAGCCTGAGGCTGAAGAGTCACCAGAGGAGCTTTATTCTTATCAGCATGTTTCGAATCTACCCACTGCAAACCCAGCCTAAGGCATAAAGAATCTAGTCTCGGTCCCTCTGTCATTAAGGTCTCACTCACAAAATTAACCTCTTAAAGATCTGCCCTCTGATTTCAGTGTCTGAAATGCAAATGAAGCACCAGTCCGGTGCCTGGAGATAATTATAATAATCTTCTTAGAGCTAAAATGCTTCATTCTACTCTTAAGTCTCCATTACAACCCAGTCTTCAGTTTATCCAAAGCCAGACAGAGGAGGGGCCACAGCAGAGGAGTGACAGGATCTATGGCTCAGACCTAATTCTAGGGACGGACAAAGAGCAGGTGCCTGTCCCCTCGGGGGCAGCAAGGGTAATTCATTCCCTAGAGGCTGTTTCTTCAGGAACTGCTGCTTAGATGGGGAAGTGACAGATGTCACAGCTCAGTCCCTTGTCTTTCCTATCCTCTGAAACAATCCTATTGTGGGAAATAGGAAAGTTCCTTTTAAAAGTTTCCTTTCTTGTTAAAGAATAAGTGTGCTTGTAACATTGTGAAGCCCTATCCCATGTAGCTGTTAGACCTGCCCCGCTTACAGGCACTTAGTACACTCTGTGTCCTTGTACTTTAACCAAAATACCCGTGCTGGACGTGCTCACAGGCAGGTCCCAGCTCTCCATTGCTTTTATCTGTTTAGAAAAGTTTTAAGTTGTTAGCCAACTGGGTTTTAGTTTAGATTGTGAGCTCTGGCTCCAGCCGGCGGAGATCAGACGGCGCTAAGGAGAACCCCAAATGCATGAGGGATAAATGTGTGTGTTTTCCTTTGCCTTTTCCATTTGGCATGAGGGCCAGTGAGGGCCCCTTCCTGCAGTCCAGGAAGTAAAAACGGAGTGGCTGAAAATCTTTTGTCTCAGTGCTAATTCTCTTTGTGGCATCAAGCATCCATTTCCAACACTACACAGCAAGGAGTGTAGTGTGTGGTTAGAGTTTTCAGAACATATCTGTTGTTGGGATCTACTGGAAAAATTCTGGCCGAATGTCAGGTGGGTACAAAGTTGTTGATACATTTTTTTTTCTGTTTGGTTAGAGGATTCTTTTTTGAAGCTAAGTGAGCTTAAAAGTTCAATCACTTGAACCCAGGAGGCAGAGGTTGAAATGAGCCAAGATTGAGCCACTGCAGTCCAGCCTGCACAACAAGAGCAAAACTCTATCTCAAAAAACAAAATGTATGTAGCATTGTATGTGATGTTCTCCTCTTTCTTTTTCTCCCTTGAATTGCCAACTCCATCTTATACTTTGCTGAAACTTCTTCTTTCCTGAAAATGATTTATCAAATTGACAGATGCTTTTCTTCCCTCCTTTGCTCCAAATATGACCTTCATAAAAAGAGGCAGAGCCTTCTTCTGGAGTTTCTCACTGATGATATAAGATGCTTTCTGAAGCAGTTTCAGCCCAAATGGACAAAAGGGAAATATTACAAAAGAAGCCTTCAAGAGTATGTACTGAAACCAGAGCCAACACTGCTTCGCTTTGCCCACACTAACCCTTGAGAGAACATACTGTTTTCTATTTGTAATCAGGAAATGTGGATTTCTTCAATGCTCCTTTAGGAAAGGTCAGGTCGCGTCTGAAGAGCTGCCTCACTTAAGTAAATGCCAGTCCACGTAGGAAGAGCAGCTGGAGGAAGGGGTGGTCACCAAGAGAAATACTCAGATTTAACCGGAAGACAGACTGCCTATTGACCCAGATGCAAAGTAGTAAGCAATTTTAACTCCTTATTTATTTATTCATCACAGCTCTGGAGAAAGTGTCAGCATCACGCATGTGAAAGGGCACCGTGTGCCATCTGAAAGCCTTGCCCTGCAGGCTCTGGTTCACAGAAAGCGGCTACACAGCATCACCAGTTTATAAGAAGCAGAAGAGTTTTCTCCTAAGCTTACATTTAAAACATTCACATGCAACATTAAAAAAAATTTTTAAGGCCAGGCACAGTGGCTCACACCTGTAATCCCAGCACTTTGGGAGGCCGAGGTGGATGGATCACTTGAGGTCAGGGTTCGAGACCAGCCTGGCCAACATAGTAAAACCCCTTCTCTACTAAAAACACAAACATTAGCCAGCTGTGGTGGTGGGCACCTGTAATCCCAGCTACTTGGGAGGCTGAGGCAGGAGAATCACGTGAGCCCGGGAAGGGGATGTTACAGTGAGCCGAGATTGCACCACTGCACTCCAACCTGGGTGACAGAGGGAAACTTTGTGTCAAAAAAAAATTTATGGCGGTAACATAGCATAAAATTTACCACTGTAACCATGTTTAAGTCCATAGTTTAGTAGCATTAAGTGCATTCACAATGTCATGCAACCATCACCACTATCAAATTCCAAAACCTTTCCAACACCCCAAACTGAAACTCTGTACCTATAAAATATTAACTACCCATTCTCCCTCCCTGCACCCCGTGGTAATCAGTATTTCTGTCTGTGTGAATTTGCTGTTCTCGCTCCCTTATTTAAGTGGATGTACATATGATCGGCCTTTCTGCACCTGGCTTCTTTCACTTAGTAGAATGTCTTCAAGGTTCAGCCATGTCGCACATGTGTCAGAATGGCATTCCTTTTTAACCACTGAAAAATATTCTGTTCTCTGTGGACCCCAGATCTTGTTTACCCATCCCTCTATTGAATACTTGGTCAGTGTTGTGTTTATTTCTATTTCCATTGGGGAAACACACTTAAAATACCAAGATGCTTGCTTGTCTTTTGTTATCCCACTTAATTCAAAGAAAAGCAACTCTCAGGGCCCTAGCCAGCAGGCCCTCTCACACAAATCAGCTCTCTTGGGAGGGAGGGGAGGGAGGGAGGGAGGGGGAGAAAGGGGCTCCAAACTGTTGGAACAATCCTCAAATGTGCAACTTGGAACTAAGTCCAAATCTCCAATCTCTAAACAATGCTCCAAAATCTATTTCGTTTTGCTACGAACTTTCTTTACCAGTGTAATCTGTAAACCAGTCTAATATTCCAGAGAGGAATCCATCCCAGAAACTACACGGAATAGCAGAGAGCTATAAACTGTCTTAGAGAAGTTACACAGTGTCCAGTGACAGCGTTGGAAGGGGCCTCTGACAGGTGAGCAGGATGGTGAGTCCAGCTCCTCACAGTCATGCCCCTTTACTTGCTGTTCAGGGACTGATATGAAAGAGGCAGTTACGTGGCTCCACTGAATGTCTGGCTCTTATCTGCATTCGTAAGAGGTCATAGATGCTTAGTGGCAGAACATTTCATTAGCACTTCCACTGGAGAGATAAGATGGAGAATCCTGCCCAAAGTGAGTTAAAGTGTCAACCAGAATTATTAACACTTAATAAGGAAGGCAAGGCAGAGAGGTCACAGGTAGATGGAAAGAGCAAAGACAGGAAGGTAAACATCTTTGAAGTGTAAGTAGAAATCAAACCAGAAGAAATTTTTTAAAAGGCTTGGTATCAGGCCAGTCCTAACAAAGCGTCATGAAAGTGAAGAACTAACAATTCCAGAAAGGGCATTTGAATGAGGAAAAGACGTAAGGAAAACATAAATGTGGAATGGGGAGACTCAGATTTTTATTAACACATATTTTAGGAATACATTACGTAGAGTAGAAAAGAGAGAGGAGAAGCATGTGCTATGCTGAGGTCACGAGAATATTCTTCCTGACTGAATCCCAAGTAGTTGCCCTTCGCCAGACCTGACACAATCTGCAAGTGCATGTTCCAGCACTGAGATGCATTTAGCTTCTCCTCTTTAGCCTTCCGCAGGCTCTGCTGTTTCAAGGTGACCACACGTGCCCTTCATGTAGGCATTCGTGGATTTTCATGTGCATTAAAGTGCCCGCTTTCAGGGGTACCGTGGCAACATGCACGGTGTGGACTTGCTCAACATGTCCCCCAAAATTAATTAGCAAAACTTCTTGTTAACAAATTGAACTTCGTTTCTGCACTTTCCCTGCTCCCCCCGAACCAGCTGTCAGTAGCTGTCACAGCCTTGGCGAGACTGTGCCACTCACAGGCACTCAAGCCAGGTCAGGAAGTGGAGAAGGTCAGAGCTGGGGTTCCGGGGTCAGGCGGAGCTGGACACTGGACTGCAACCCCAGCTGGGTGACCTTGGACAGCTCTTTTGACCTCGCTAAGCTTCAGTTTCCTCATCTATACATGAGGAC
Source organism: Leontopithecus rosalia (assembly GCA_028533165.1). Classification (NCBI taxonomy): domain Eukaryota; kingdom Metazoa; phylum Chordata; class Mammalia; order Primates; family Cebidae; genus Leontopithecus; species Leontopithecus rosalia. The sequence goes on along the minus strand of CM052666.1, from coordinate 41,841,998 downwards.
ACTAGCAGAACCCGTGAGGATGAAGAGAAATGGTGCACCCAGGATATGCCTTGAGACAAAGCAAATGCTCTATACTTGTGAACTATTGATCATTATTATTTTTGTTATTTTGAGATGGAGTTTCGCTCTTGTTACCCAGGCTGGAGTGCAATGGCGCCATCTCGGCTCACCACAACCTCCGCCTCCTGGGTTCAGGCAATTCTCCTGCCTCAGTCTCCCGAGTAGCTGGGATTACAGGCACACATCACCACACCCGGCTAATTTTGTATTTTTAGTAGAGACAGGGTTTCTCCATGTTGGCCAGGCTGGTCTTGAACTCCCGCCCTCAGGTGACCCACCTGCCTCAGCCTCCCAAAGTGCTGGGATTACAGGCACTGCGCCAGGCACTGATCGTTATTTTTATCGCGACTGGTTCTGAGACAGCTTCTCCTCACCAGATTCATAGATTCCACACTGAATGTCAGACATGGGACACTTGGGAAAGCCCCTGAGATCTGGAGGGGATACCAAAGAAGAGGACCCAGAGCTTTGGGCGGAACCAGCTTCCCCATCTCCCAAAATAAATGCTGCCAGGAGGGCGAGTCCTGGCGTCTGCTGCCCGGGCCTCCTAACACCTGAAGGGGAAGTTTGTTCCAGTGGCGTGGACTCACTGATCTAATGTGGAATTGATGAAACGTCATATTACCAGGAACTGTGCGTGGTGGCCCAGAGTTCGTCACACCATCCTCCCAGATGGTGAGGCTTCGGCAAGAGACCACCTGGGCGTCTCTACTGGCTTGTTAGAACTGGAAACCACAGCACACATCTTCCTCTGAAATCCACCTTAGGGAACGCACTGGCCTCAGGGTGAGCCGTTCACTGGTGGGAACACAGTGGGGATCATCAGCCCACATCTGGTAGGAGCCAGGCGGGGAATGTATTCATCGACGCTCCACAGCGCATCAGTGAAGTGAGTCCTCCGTGGGCCCCTTTCCCAGCCCTCTCTCACCCAGGGTGCCCTCGCTTCTTATTTCAAAGGAACATTTCGGGCAGATGGAACATATCACATGCACACAAAGCAGGGTGCCCACGGGCAGTTTTTCCCCCAAGCTCTCAGAAGAGTTTAGGTAACCTACTAAAAATACAAAAGATTAGCTGGGCATGGTGGCGCGTGCCTGTAATCCCAGCTACTCGGGAGGCTGAGGCAGGAGAATTGCCTGAACCCAGGAGGCGGAGGTTGCGGTGAGCCGAGATCGGGCCATTGCACTCCAGCCTGGGTAACAAGAGCGAAACTCCGTCTCAAAAAAAAAAAAAGTTGGTATTCAGTCCTTTGTATTGTCATATGAAACAACATGCATCTCTGAACACCCATCCAGTTCTAACATTGATTATAAAGGAGGACTCACTGCAAGGACTTACTTAAAAATGAGTCTTTCCCCATTGAGTTGCCTACCTGACCATCTCCACCTTGAATCAAATCTCCTAGAATCAAATACGCTGTGTCCTTTGTTATGTTTCTTATCTTTCCCTTCCTCGGCTCTGGGATTCGATACCCAGGATGGTAAAAATACACGCGGTGCCAAGAAGAGTGCCAGCTGGTTAGATGCTGCTGTGCCACTGGTGAAAGGGAAGAATGTAGCATGCTGTCATGTCAACCTAAGGACGCTTCAAAGTGCCAGAGGACGTTTATCAAGGTCTGTGGGTGCGATTCCCAGCCTAGAGGGGCTAGGGGAATTCTGAAGAAATGCACAAAGCTTAGCACTCAGTAATGATAACATTTGTATTCATCTCTTACAACAATAATCAACTTGGACACATCTGTCCTCACCTGTTGAAAAAGGAAATCTCTTCCTTGTCTTTAGGGTGAGTTGACAGGAGGTTTGACACTACAGGGAAAGAAAGAATTCTCAAATATTAGCTTCACATGAAAAGATCAAAGATGTGGGAATAGGAATAAGCATTACATCTCTCTCCCGTCTGCAGACCTGAGTGCTCAGTGACGCTGGATACACATCGAGTTTCCTTGTTTAACGCGGAGTTCCCAACTGCCATGCTCCTTTCCCCAGGGGAGCAGTTCAAATGCAGAAGCCTGAAATTTTATATTGTCCTTTTTCCGTTACATTTGAGCAGGGGAATGCTTCAGGAGTTCCACTGTTTTCTAGATAGACTGACTGAAACATGGGAACAGAACCTGCGACCATTTGCTGCCAGCTGGGCTGGTGACGGCGGGCAGTCTCTGAGCCCAGAGAGGGCCACAGAGCTGTGATGAGGCCCTTTGCCAGTTCTCGTTTATGGAGAAATCCACCCAGTAGTAAAGATAGGAGAAACGCCATTTGGTCTGCTGTTGGTTCGAAGCAGATGCTTCTTTCTGTAGGACAAATATTCCAAAGATGGCGCTTATAGGTGGCGTTTTAAATAGGAGAATGCACACACCATGCATGGCCAGCACAATGCCTGGCATCTTATAAGGACTTCTCACATGGCAAGTGTTGTCAAATCTTAAACATAATGTAATTGTAGGTAAAACACTGAAGAGAGGACTAACAAGGGAAGGTTTGACTCGGCCCCCTGATCTGTGGGAACGGCTGTCTGGATTTTGCAGACTTTTTTCTATAGAATAAGGAAATTGGCCCAGATGACCTCTGTGGTCTTTCACTGAGAATATGGAATGATTCTAAGGGTTTGTATCTGAACTTCCAACACTTCTCCTTTTTTAACCTTTAAAAGTGTCGGGATCAAACTACTTTAGCACTTGGAACAGGTAAGATAAATGACGTAAAGAATCCCAAGTCCTCTACAGAGCGAAGAACAATTCAGGTGCAGAGAGCAGAGTGTATTTCTGAAAAGCAAGAGTACAGACTCCATCGGTACACCCAGTCACTCTGCCAGCTCTGACTCTTGGAATGCATTAGTGCAACACTTCCACCCTAGATGTACTGGCTAAAGCTGGCTTATAACCCGTAGAAGAACGAGGGCCTGTTTATATCACTGAGTGCAGAAATCCTCAGACGCCTGCTGGGATTCTGAGAATCATGAATCCCCTAGGTTGGGAGAGCTCTCAGAGCAAGCCCAGTACGGAAGTCCTCTGATGGCACCCATGACTCCCACTCACCCACTTCCACATGTTACGCCAGCAGGCAGGTCCACGTACTATGCCCAAACCCACCTTGCACATAGTTTGACAGCTTTTTTTTTTTCCTGAGACAGGGTCTTGCTGTGTCCCAGGCTGGAGTGTGGTGGCATGATCACGGCTCACTGCAGCCTTGACTTCCCAGGCTCAAGTGATCCTCCCTCATTAGCATCCCAAGTTGCTGGGACTATAGGTGCATGCTACCACACCAGGCTAGTTTTTGTATCTTTTATTTTTGTAGAGACAGGGTCATGCCACGTTGCCCAGGCTGGGCTCAAGCGACCCGCCTGCCCCAGCCTCCCAAAGTGTTGAGATTACAGGTGTGAGATACCACTCCAGGCCCGGCAGCTTTAATGATTTGAAATTTTTTTCTTATTTAAATGGAGATTTGTCTATTTGCAATCCTTATCTGCGAAGCCTATTTCTATACAGAGAACAGAAAACAAGCCTGTGTCCTTTGAAATACTTGAGTACCCTTGGTGTGTGCCAGGCTAAGCACCTTCAGGTTTGCGACTCACGGGACGTGGCTTCCGGACCAGGCCGCATCCCAAGTGTCTCTTGTTATTTCTTTCTTTTTTTGTTGTTGTTTTTTGTTTTTTGAGATGGAGTTTCGCTTGTTACCCAGGCTGGAGTGCAATGGCGCGATCTCGGCTCACCACAACCTCCGCCTCCTGGGTTCAGACAATTCTCCTGCCTCAGCCTCCCGAGTAGCTGGGATGACAGGCACGCGCCACCATGCCCAGCTAATTTTTTGTATCTTTAGTACAGATGGGGTTTCACCATGTTGACCAGGATGGTCTTGATCTGTTGACCTTGTGATCCACCCGCCTCGGCCTCCCAAAGTGCTGGGATTACAGGCTTGAGCCACCGCACCTGGCCTATTTCTTTCTTAAGATGATGCATTTCTTCTTCTTCTTCTGTATGAAGAAAGGATGTTTTTTTATCAGCCTTTGCCCTCGACTGTCAAACTACTTTCTCTGTATGGAAATGATGCGAATTAGTCAAGTCAGGTAAGGTTGCTACTTACTATTTGCAAATGCTCAACCGAACCCACTCCTCCTCCTCTACACACTGACCACAAACCAAGGCATACACGGGAGAGCAGGACCCTGACAACAGCCACAAAACTCGGAAAGGCAGCTAACCAGACTTCACTCAACACTGATGCCTGTGCCTCTAAGATACTAATAAATGACTTCTGTAGACGTGCCCTAGGTGCCTGTAACTCGACCACGTTCAAATATGTATTTCTGGAGAAGCTAATGTGCGATGTGTATTTTCAGTTATAACAGGAGCTCACTGTTGGACCTCAGTAAACAGAAAAGATTACCACTCTCTGTCAACGTTTATGTTGTTCTGTCCTTCGAATAAATGGGAATCTTTCTGATCTTACTCAGTTTCACGGTTCTCCAAGCCATCTATAGGCCCACAGGCCCCACCTTCATATCTGCAGCCCAGACTGCCTCCTGAACCCAGACCCGCTCACCCAGCCCTCTGCTCCACATCTCCTCCTGGAGGTCTAAGGCCAGCTCCACCTCCGTGGATTCAAACTGCACTCCTGGTCCCTCATCACCCTCCCCATCTCATTTAACAGCAGCTCCATCTTTCCAATAGGTTGTGCCCAAATCCTGGGACCTATTCTTATCTCCTTACTTTCTCTCAGTCATCAAGAATTTTATTGGCTATCTTCAAAATACATCCGGAATCCGTCAACCCCTTCACCGCTCCCAGCCCCATGTCACTGCTCCCAGCCCCATGTCACCGCTCCCAGCCCCTGTGACTGCAATCACCTCCTGACTGGTTTCCTTCCACTCACTATTCACCCACCGTCAATTCTCAACAGGCAGCCAAAGCGATCCTCTTAAAATACAAGTCAGATCATGGTGAAAACCCGTTGGCAGCTCCCATTTCACACAGGAGACAAACAATGCTGAAGTCCTTCCAATCCTAGGCATACCCCCAAGAAAGAAAAACACACCCCTGAGAAATGTGTACACAACATTCACTGCACGAACATTCACAATAGCCAAAATATGGGGGAAAACCCCAATGTCTATTGACTGATAAATGGATCAACAAAATGCGGTCTACCCATACTGTGGAATATTAGAGGGACACAGAAAGGGACAGGTACAGTATTTGTTACAACATGATGGACTTTGAAACCATTATGTGAAGTGAAAGAAAACAGACAGTGAAGTTCACATACTGCAGGATTCCATTCATCTGAAACGTCCAGAATAGGCAGGTCTATAGAGTCAGAATGGGTGCCAGGGGCTAGTAAGAGGGATGAGTGTGTGTGTGTGTGTGTGTGTGTGTGTGTGTGTGTGTGCATGTGCGTGTTTATGATATAAAGTTTCTTTTTCTCTGGGAGGCCGACGTGGGCGGATCACCTGAGGTTGGGAGTTTGAGACCAGCCTGACCAACATAGAGAACCCCATCTCTACTAAAAATACAAAATCAGCCAGGCATGGTGGTACATGCCCATAATCCCAGCTACACAGGAGGCTGAGGCAGGAGAATTGCTTGAACCCAGGACGAGGAGGTTGCAGTGAGCCAAGATTGTGCCACTGCACTCCAGCCTGGGCGACAAGAGTGAGACTTCTTCTCAAAAAAAAAAAGTTTCTTTTTGAGATGATGAAATGCTCTGGTTATATGATGACTATACTAAAAACCAGTAAACTATATGCTTCATAGGGGAAAATATTATGGTATATGAATTACATTTAAATTGTTAAAAAAAAAAAAAGGGCAAGTCCTTATAATGGGCTCCTAGGCCCAATAGAATCTGACCCTCCCGAGACTTCCCCGACCTCCTCTGCACCCACTCAGTCTCTTTTCCAGCCAGGCTGGACTCCTTGCTGTTCCCTGAACATGCCAGGCCTGCTTTCCCTTCAAACCCTTAGCCTTGCTGTTCCCTCTGCTGCGAATGCTTTTCCCTCAGAGATATCCAGACACCTGCTTGGTTAGCCTCCCCCACTTCCTCTATGCCTCTGCCCAGATCTCACCGTCTCCGTGAGCCCTGGCTACTCCTGTAAGCGGCACCATCCCACTCCTGAACCTGCTCTACTTTTTTCTTCTTCCTCCATAGCATTTATCACCTTCCAGTTGACTAATCCATTGTGTCTGCGGTATATGACCTGTCTCTGCTCCTTCCTATCCCCAGCCCCACCAAGATCTAAGCTTCCTGAGAGCAGGAATCTTCATCTACTGTGGCCCAGGTGCCTGGAACTGTGCCCAGCACACAGTGGATGCTTAAAAAGTATTTGCTGGGCCCGGCGCGGTGGTTCACGCCTGCAATCCCAGCACTTTGGGAGGCTGAGGCAGGTGGATCACCAGGTCAGGAGTTCAAGACCCCCCTGGCCAACATGTTGAAACCCTGTCTCTACTAAAGGTACAGAAAATTAGCTGGCCTGGTGGTGCCTGCCTGTAATCCCAGCTACTCTGGAGGCTGAGGCAGGAGAATCACTTGAGCCTGGGAGGCGGAGGTTGCAGAGAGCCAGGATCGCGGACTGCACTCCAGGCTGAGTGACAGGTGAGACTCCATCTCAAAAAAAAAAAAAGAATAAAAATAAAAGTATTTGCTGAATGCACAAATAAGTGAATTTTGTATTTTGAGCTTCAAAAATACACTTTCTGAGCCAGGATTTAGAACCAAGTGTTTCTGATTTAGAAAAAAGAAACGGGACTGAGCTAAGTGGATGCATCAAGCACAAAAGACTAATCCCACGTAATTAAAAAATAAGGCTGAAACCTGCTCCAGTTTTGCAGTTTAATTTTTACAAACTAGTAGTCTGCTAAAGGCTTTATTTTCCCAAAAAGGTACTGGCTCACTCTTAAAAATATCTCCCGCACATGTTTGAGACTTCCACCCTTTACCTGTTCTCTGAAGGTGTAACCATTCTTTCCAGCATTCCGGGGAAGAGTATTTTCTGTTTTTCTCAGACACATCCATCAACACATATGCTCCATTGTCCCTTTGAATTTTGGGGGTGCATGTATTGTTTACATCCTGGCTGCTGATTACTTCTCCATTAACAAGGTAGAAAAGGGGTGGCCAGGTGGCACGGCTCTCGTCTGTAATTGGAAGGCTGAGGTGAGTGGAGTTCAAGACTAGCCTGGGCAACATGGTGAAACCCCATGTCTGCAAAACTTAGCTGGGCATGGTGACATGTGGCTGTAGTCCCAACTACTCAGGAGGCTGAGGTGTGAGGATCACTTGAACCCGGGAGGTCAAGGCTGCAGTGAGCCAAATCGTGTCACTGCACTTCAGCCTGGGCAGCAAAGCAAGACAGACCCTGTCTCAAGTAAGTAAGTAAATACATAAATGTGCCTTTTAACATAGTTTGTTAAAAGCCAAAAACAATGTAAATTTGCCCTTCACTGGATTTTAAAATTAAGATAAAATTCACATCACATAAAGTTCACCAATTTAAAATATACAGCTAAGTGACTTTTAATGTATTCAGAGAGTTGTGCAATCACTATGCATATGACGATGTGATATAAATGCAGTGACTGTATGTGGCCTTTTGTGTTTGGCTTATTTCAGCTACCGGAACAGGGTCGGTCCACACGGTAGCAGGTGTCAGCGCTTCATTCCTTTCCATGGTGAATAACTTTCCATTGTCAAAGACACCACATTTTGTTTATTCGCGCATTGGCTGTAAGACATTTGCATTACTTCCACTTTTTTTGGCTATTTTGACTAATGCTGCTATGAACACTCGTGTACCAATTTTTGTGTGGATGTGTGCTTTCATTCCTAAGAACGGAACTGCTAGATCATTTGGTGACTCTGTGCTTAACCTTTGGAGGAGCGGCCAGACCGCACCGTGGCTGCACCGTTTTACATTCCCACGATGTGTTCCAGCTTCCCCACATCCTTGCCAACGCTCAAAATGCCCCAGTACACCATCTTTTCGATCACAGTCATCTGGAGGGTGTGCCGCGGCCGCTGGCTGTGGTTTCTGTTTGGATTTTCCTAACGACTGATGATAGGAAGCATCTTTTCATGTTCTCATCGGCCACTGGTATATCACTAGGGAAATAGTAAACGCATGGTTTGTGAATGTTTTCTCCCATTCCTCGGATGTATTTGTAAGAGATAGAGTCTGGCTCTGCCGCCCAGGCTGGAGTGCACTGGTAGGATCATAACCTTGCACCGAATTCCTTCCCCACCTACTCAATGACCTTCTGACCCCCTTTTTATGTCGGCTTATTTCAGCTACCGGAACAGGGTCGGTCCACACGGTAGCAGGTGTCAGCGCTTCATTCCTTTCCATGGTGAATAACTTTCCATTGTCAAAGACACCACATTTTGTTTATTCGCGCATTGGCTGTAAGACATTGCATTACTTCCACTTTTTCTTCATTACTTCACTGGTTCCCCCAAACAGGGCCCACTCAGAATGTCTAGTGGTGCTGCTAGCTGTCCCCGTCGCAAATAATGGAGGCCTGTGTTTCCTTCTCACCTGTTACTCAGCCAAGTGTCCGCTCAGCAGAGCGGAGGCCTGAAAACCTGCCAGTACGCACGGACAAGTACACAGCCTCATTCCTCTTCGGTGGCAGCGAGGCGGCCAGTGTTGGGTCAACTGCGCAGCCCACGGTCTCTGCAAGGCCCAGCAGACGGGTGCTCCAGTGCCCATGAAAAGACCATCAGCGAGGGAGCAAGGACATGTGGACAGAGCTGCTTGTCGCAGTGATTAATTCTGAGCGCGCATATAGGCAGCACTCTACTCAGAGGAGAGTATCGCTATGCGCATTAGTTACCGAGGTGTTATTTATATGAGCAGTGAAAACCTGTCACCACCTGCTCCCCAGTTGTTTTGTTGTTGTTTTACAAAATATATTCCAACGAGAGAGGAGCTGTACAACACGTGTGCAACCAGAGGTCATGATGTGAAGTGAAAGGGACCAGGCACAGAAAGACACGCCTCAGGCTGGGCGCGGTGGCTCACGCCTGTAATCCCAGCACTCTGGGAGGCCGAGGCGGGTGGATCACGAGGTCCAGAGATCGAGACCATCCTGGTCAGCATGGGGAAACCCCGTCTCTACTAAAAATACAAAAATTAGCTGGGCATGGTGGCACGTGCCTGTAATCCCAGCTACTCAGGAGGCTGAGGCAGGAGAATTGCCTGAACCCAGGAGGCGGAGGTTGCGGTGAGCCGAGATCGCGCCATTGCACTCCAGCCTGGGTGACAAGAGCGAAACTCCGTCTCAAAAAAAAAAAAAAGACAC
>CM052666.1:41791483-41825487 GCA_028533165.1 Leontopithecus rosalia | reverse complement strand
CATGAATATACAGTGTGTGTAAACATTTAAAAACACACACACAGAGACATGAATATAGTGTGTGTAAATATTTAAAAACACACACACACAGAGACATGAATATACAGTGTGTGTAAACATTTAAAAATAAACACACACATAGACATGAATATACAGTGTGTGTAAACATTTAAAAACACACACACAGAGACATGAATATAGTGTGTGTAAATATTTAAAAACACACACACACAGACATGAATATACAGTGTGTGTAAACATTTAAAAATAAACACACACAGAGACATGAGTATACAGTGGGTGTAAACATTTAAAAACACACACACACAAGGTATGTTTGTGTATCTGTATTTACATTTAAAAACTAACTACTTAGCAAGTAGTTTCACTTGCTAAAGCAAAAGAAGTCTTTCCCATGCAAGAACCCTTAACTTAACAGTCCAGATGCAAACTGCTAAAAGAGCATAGCTATGGGGAAGAAAACACTCCAGACAGAGCTTTTATTGACAGTTCTACTGCCAGACATTACAACTTCATAATAAAGAGAAATGTCACTCAATTCAATAACAAATCCCCTCCACCCCCTTCCCCAAGATATATACATATATTTCAGACAATAGCTTTCTCAGTCCAAATTCCCTCTTTTGGCCAATAGCTCCCTTCTTCCCAGCAAAAGCTTTCTTATCTTTCTGTTCTTTTCTCTAACCTCTTGAAAGTTAGAGACTTTCTCGTGGAAGTCACTCTGACTCCTGGGACGCTGTGCAGTGGCTCCGTTCTTGGGAGAGTGAGATGCTGCTGCTGCGTTGGGCTGCTGCCTGCTCCATAAAAGCGATGCCTGAAATCAAGTCATTACCTCTTTCGTGATGAGAATAAAGGGAAGAGAATCCTCAGAGGTGCTTGAGAGGGGGCAGAGAGGACACACATATTCTCCCTCCCTCTCCTTCTCGATCCAGTGGCCTCCTCTTTTCGGTTCGATGTCAGCAATAAGGAAAACTGGTTTATGTTAACTCTACTGTTCAGTTTTCTTAAGCGTTTCTTACAGAAGATAAGTCTTATGACGGACAGGCAAGGGTGGGAGGTGGAAATGAAGTTGCTTTGAAAGTTTCTGATTATTCCAAATCATTAAAAAGAAATTTTAAAAATTCTAGGTTGGTGCTCCCCATCCCCGCACCCACCCTGTTTTCTGGGAAAGTTCAAAGGAATAGGGGGCCATAGGTCAAAGAGCAAATGCTTCCCAGTGTCCAACCTGGCTCTCACCAAAGGGCGTGGCTCTAACATATGACTTCAGCCATTATCGAAAGGAGAGATGCTGTGTGTGAAGGCCAGTGCCAACACCCCCTTTTTCTCTGACTGTCGCCCAGGCTGGAACGCAGTGGCAAGATCTTGGCTCACTGCAACTTCCAACTCCCGGGTTCAAGTGATTCGCCTGCTTCAGCTTCCTGAGTAGCTGGGATTACTAATTTTTGTATTTTTAGTAGAGACAGGGTTTCTCCATGTGGGCCAGGCTGGTCTCGAAATCCTGAGCTCAGGTGATCCGCCCACCTCAGCCTCCCAGGGTGTGATACTACAGGCGTGAGCCACTGCGCCCGGCCTCCAACCATTTTTAAACCAGACTCTTTAAAATATCAGACTGGTGGGGCCCCTTAGGAATTCAGAGCCAAAGATTTCCATCTAAGAGCCAGCAGAGGGGGAGGACCTGAGATGGGGAGGGCTGTGTCTGCAGTCACCCCAGAATCAAACCCTGATGGGCTTTGTCGATAGAAGAAAACCCTTTTCTCAAGGAACCGGATTTTCATCTCAAACTCTTAGGGCAGCCAAAACCACGGTGGTCTCGAACCCCTGACCTCATGATCTACCTGCCTAGCCTCCCAAAGTGTCGGGATTACAGGCATGGGCCACTGTGCCTGGTTGCACCCAGAGAGTTTATAAAGCATGCATGAGAAAAGGCCGTCAAGTAATTAAGTCAAGATTCTCACAACTGTCTGCCCACACATTCCCCTTTCTTGCAGCAGAGTAAGTGAAGGAAAATGTTTTTCATTGAAAATCTTTCTGTTCCTGCCTATGGCTGCTTATATTTACCTCGTAAATCCCAGCCACAAATTCTGCTTTAAAGAGCCCTCACTTTCAACACTCCCTTAAAACAACTTTGGGGCTGGGCCCAGTGGCTCAAGCCTGTAATCCCAGCACTCTGGGAGGCTGAGGCGGGTGGATCACAAGGTCAAGAGATCGAGACCATCCTGGTCAACATGGTGAAACCCCGTCTCTACTAAAAATACAGAAAATTAGCCGGGCATGGTGGCACGTGCCTGTAATCCCAGCTACTCGGGAGGCTGAGGCAGGAGAATTGCCTGAACCCAGAAGGCGGAGGTTGCGGTGAGCCGAGATCGCACCATTGCACTCCAGCCTGGGTAACAAGAGCGAAACTCCGTCTCAAAAAAAAACAACTTCGGGTTGTAGTCTCGGTCACCAAATCCTTTCTTCTTCTGGACTTGCTGTTCCCTTGAGATACAGAAACGAGAAAGGAAACGTCTGCCTGCCTGACATCTGACCTGGGAGCCAGCGTGCGGGCCATTTGTTCACACAGCTGTTAGGGACTTGAAGGAGAGCACTAACCCTAAGATTATTTATCAGGGAAAAACAATCCCATCAATCTAAATCAGACTCTGACTCTGCATTCTGGTCCAGAGGCTGGCTAAAGGGGTAGATGGATGCCCTGAACACAGATGCCACATTTCACATTTGGGCATTTTTTTGAGCTGCAGGCCCACTGTTGTCATGAGATGCCCGTGCCGGGCGCCTTCTATTAATACTTGCCCGTCTAGGTCCAGTCCTCAGTCTCTGCTCTGGGCCCGGAGGCAGACGAATGCAAGCTGCCGTGACAGACTTCCTTCTGGCTTCAGGATGGGCTCAGCCCCTTGGAGAGCTCAGAAGGAGATGGGAGAGGACGAAGCATTTGTTCTCCTGGCCCCAGTCCCGTGAGGCCACCGAAGGCTCGTGCCTCTCAGCTGACACCCCGCTCTAGGCAGGGGTCCTCTCTCTCTGGGTTGTGGTCACAGCTTCCCCTCCCACCCCCAGGCCTCCCCCAGTGGCGGGCAGGAGCCACCTGCGACAGCTTTGTAAACAGTCCTTTTCAAAAACTCTTCGTTAGATGGAATGCGCCATCTGCTTTCTGCCAGGAACGCAAGGATGTTCACGGGTTTGATGACCCTAAAGAGCTATGAATATTTACACGCTAAAGGCACCGGTATACATTGGAAGGAAACTGAAGAGAGAGAAAAGCAAAAAACCTAAAAGATATCTTCTCTTCCTTTCCACCCTTTGGTTGATAGACTCTCTCTAGGCCCATGCCTTTAGTGAACCCCAAGCATGAGGCATGGGGACTCCTCCCTGTCTGTGGACACTGCTTTTCCCTCTCCCCTGGTCATGAGCTTAGGTGATGGGCCAACAGCATCTCACCAGCAGCTTCCTCATCTGTCACCCGGGAGACTGTGATGAGAACGGTCCCCACCTCACAGGGGACTGGAGGAAGAAGTGAGGTAATGTGGCTGGGCGTGGTGGCTCATTCCTTGGGAGGCTGAGGCGGGCGGATCACCCGAGGTCAGGAGATCAAGACCAGCCTGGCCAACATGGGGAAACCCTGTCTCTACTACAAATACAAAAATTAGCCGGGTGTGGTGGCGGGTGCCTGTAATCCTCAGCTCCTCCAGAGGCTGAGGTAGGAGAATCACTTGAATCTGGGAGGCAGAGGTTGCAGTGAGCCGAGATCATACCACTACACTCCAGCCTGGGCGACAGAGCAAGACTCAGTATCCAAAAAAGAAGGCTGGGTGCAGTGGCTCACTCCTGTAATCCCAGCACTTTGGAAGGACAAGGTGGGTGAATCATGAGGTCAGGAGTTCCAGACCAGCTTGGCCAACATGGTGAAACCCCATCTCTACTAAAGATACGAAAAAATTAGCTGGGTGTGGTGGTGCATGCCTGTAGTCCCAGCTACTCAGAAGGCTGAAGCAGAATTGCTTGAACCAGGAGGCGGAGGCTGCAGTAGCTAAGATCATGCCGTTGCACTCCAGCCTGGGTGACAGGAAGAGACTCCATCTCAAAAAAAAAAAAAAAAAATGAGGTAATGCAGGTAATCTGCAGCCCGGTGCCTGGGCAGCCTTAGCAGTGTCCACGCGGCTCCCGTCCACTCAAGCCCGTCCTCTGGCTCTGCACCACAGCTGCTGCCCTCTGCTCACTGGGTCCCCTTGATCAGTGACCTGGTTTGGACACGACTTGCTAGATTTCACATTAGTGCCCCTCGAGGACAAAACTTCAACTGTCTGTCTTCTGGACACTGGTGTCCCAACCTCAGTCCAGTGAAAAACACCGTGTGTGGGACACATGCACATACTCACACACGCACACACCCGCATGCCCACACACCCACACATGCATACCCACCCGCTCACACAAGCACATGCACAGGCCCACACCCCCACAGCACCCACCCGCCCACACACACACGCATCACACATGCACACACCCACACACGCACACGCATACACGCACACATGTGCTCACTGGGCCAGGGGACGGGACACACGCTACCTAGATCTGGCCCATCCTCTCCTAGACATTGACCCACTGCTGTTAAAACATCCAGAACAGTCAGGTGTGTGATGGTCTTCAGTGGGTTAGCAGTACCTGTCTGCATTCAGAGACCAGCATATTTTCCGACTATGCCTCATAAGCTCTTGATGTTTACCTCCTAGTATTTGACTTGGGCTCCTCTCAGAAACACAGGAACTGGTAGAAGTTTGAAGAAAGACTAGAAAGGGTGGGGACGGCATGATTAAATGTGGGCAAAGTCTGTGCACGTTTTCCAGGGAGGAGGAAGACGGAATGGTTTTGAAAGCTCTGTGGCAAAGCAGCAATAAAATATCACTAATTGAGGAATGAATCATCAGGAAAAAAAATCATTATGAGGAAGCCTTAGATGAAAAACCTCACAACAGGTATTCCAAGGAGAAAGTAGTTAAAATGGGCTTGTCTCTGAGATGTTCATACACAGTGAAATCCTACATTCACCCACCACGAGTTTCCCATGATCAGCTTAAACTAAACTCATAGAACACAAATCAGTTCCGTTTCCTCTTCCTCTGACACCTTGAATCACAATCCAGTCAGGCTTCAGTGGCCCCAGAGATGGACAGATGGTGGCTGCACCACCGGAGGCAGGCAACAGGCAGAACTCAGCAGTCTTGGGACAAGTGGGCATCGAGTAAGCCCAGTCACAGAAGTCTGTGAGGAGCAGGCGTCTGCCCTTCCCAACAACCCAGATACCTTCAGGTCCATGGCTCCATCCCGTCACTCTCTGCACATTCTCACCCACAGCCGTCCTTTCCCACCAGGAAAAAAGAAAACCCATATGGCTCAGGTATATATCCAGGGAAGACAAGATGTCACGGGGACCATACAGGATTTTAAGGACAGCCACACCATTGCATCAATCCTGGCTCTGCCACTTCATAGCCATGAGATCTGGCAAGTGGCTTGACCTTCCTGAGTCACAGTTTCCTTGTCTATAAAACTGCGTGATAATCTATCCCTAGTGGGGTTGACGTGAGGACTGGCTAAGGTAATGCATGTAGCAGACTTGAGCACAATGGCTGAGGGCGGCCGGGAGCATTCCCTGTACTGGCACACAAATGGGCAGTGGGTGCTGTTCCTACCAGGTTGGTCGAAGAAGCAGGCTCTCTTCAGAGAAGGGCGCCATTGAGAACGCATGGGTGGAGGACAGAGGGAATCTTCGCAGTCACAGGACCCATCTCATACTGTGTGCTACCCACGTATCCATTCTGCTGGATTTATGTGTGTGCATCTTGTAGGAAGCCTTGTCTCCACAACTGGAGCACAAACTGGGCAGAAGTTGTCTCTGTGTCCCCCAGAGCCCGACTGCCTCTTTGGGTCTCATTCATTCATTCATTCATTCACACTGAGTCCTTCACAGGAGGTTGCTTGGGGTGAGGATGGAGACCACAGCCTCTGAAGTCAGTCCACCTGGAGCCCAAACCCCAGCTCTGGTAACTTCTGGCAACTAACTTCATGTTCTGTGCCTGTCTCCTCCTCCACGAAGCAGTAACCTATTTCTGCCTTTGATATGCTGGCTGAAATACTCAATAACATAAAATATGCCCAGGCTAGTTGTGATAGGAAGTCACTGCAAAACTCGCCTTGGACACATTTTGTAGATGAACTTTTCAAACGCACTGTCTAGGGGCAGGCACTAGGCATGGCGATGCGGTGGCATTCTTTCCATGTCTCGAAGCCATCCCACGTGAATCAGGTTTCAACATAACTCCCTCCATTCCCAACGGTCTTTCTGAGGAATGAGGGAAACTCATGGAGCTTTGCAAATTCCTTCACCATTACCAGTGAAAACCTCCTTTCTTGGAGATGCCTAGAATTACATTTCTTCTTTTTTTTTTTTTTAAGACAGAGTCTCACTCTGTCACCCAAGCTGGAGTGCAGTGGCGCAATCTCAGTTCACTGCACATCCACCAGCTGGATTCAAGTGATTCTCCTACCTCAGCCTCCCGAGTAGCTGGGACTACAGGCGCCTGCCACCACACATGGCTAATTTTTGTAATTTTAGTACAGATGGGGTTTCACCATATTGGTCAGGATGGTCTTGAACTCCTGACCTTAGGTAATCCACCCAGCTTGGCCTCCCAAAATTCTAGGATTACAGGTATGAGCAACTGTGCCTGGCCCTTTTTCTTTTTCTTTTTCTGAGACAGGGTATCTCTCCACTGCCAAGGCTGGAGTGCAGTGGTGCAATCATAACTCACTTGAAACCTCAAACTCCTGGCCTCCTGCCTTAGCCTCCTGAGTAGCTGGGACTACAGCTATGTATCACCATGCCAAGCTAATTTTAACAACAACTTCCTCCTCCTCCCCCTCCTCCTCCTCCCCCTCCTCCTCCTCCCCCGCTTCCCCTTCCCTTTCCCTTTTTCCTCTTCTTCTTGAGATAGGATGTCACTATGTTGCCAAGGTTGGTCTCAAACGCCTGTCCTCAGGCAATTCTCCAGCCTCAGCTTCTCCAAAGGCTGGGATTATAGGCATGAGTCACCATGCCTGGCCTAAAATTAAGTTTCAGAGGCCTAGTGTAAATAATATTTGCATTCTGCCTCCAATTAAAATGCTATCCTTGTCTGAAGAGAGGGCACCACTTAACCATTCTTGCAGCCAACACTTCACAGACCACAGACACCCTGGAAGATGCAGCACACGGCCCTCGGCTCCCCGAGAGCCCCAGGGCAGCATCCGCAGGAACCTCTGATCAGTCCTGGTAAAGTCATGGCAGGTGATGGGAACAAAGAATGGACATTAATTTATTTCCTGCTCAGTGGGTTCCTCTCCACAAACGACGCTGGGCACTGCCACCTGCCACCGCATGCTCGCAGGACACATGCTGAGCTGATCTGATCGGTCATAAGATGGTGGTCAAAACCATGGTGGTGTGCAGCCGCAATCCCAGCCACTCGGGAGGCTGAGGTGGGAGGACTGCTGGGGCCTGGGAGGGCCAGGCTGCAGTGGGCCCTGCACTCTTGCCCAGGTGACAGAATGAGAACCCGGAAAAAAACGATAAAAACAAAGACTGGGAAAACTGAGCTGCCTTTAGAGGAAGCAGAACCAGACTCAGTCTGGATCTCACCACCTCAGCCCTAAGCGATCCAGGCTTCTCAACAGCGTCCCCAAATGTTGCTTGGGAATTTGAGGCAAGCATACTTTCTCTTCCAGGTCTGCTTACCCTCCAGAGGGAAGGCAGCTCGGAGGCTTCACATCCTCATTGGAAGGCCGAGCTCTCGGTTTCCACTCAGCTTTTCTCACCAGCATGAGAGGAACGACAACCCAGGGCGGCCGTGC
The DNA here is from genome assembly GCA_028533165.1 of Leontopithecus rosalia. NCBI lineage: Eukaryota > Metazoa > Chordata > Mammalia > Primates > Cebidae > Leontopithecus > Leontopithecus rosalia. Next base: position 41,817,579 of record CM052666.1, on the reverse strand, counting down.
CGGCGCTTCCGCCCCTCTCCCGGCACAGCGAGTCGTTCTCCCTGGATCTCCAGGGCCTCACTCCTTACTATTTGCTCTTGGTCACTATCTGCATATCTGTCTCCCCCATTTCATGGAAGCAGAATCCTTTCCCATCTTTCTCCTGTTCTGAGTATGGCTCCAGGCTGGATGTGAGCCTTGGACCGTATTTACAACCCCTGATTTAAGAGGAAAATGATCCAGAGAAGAGAAGATGGACTAATTCTGCTATTAAAACAACAGCAGCAGCAGCAAAAACCTCTGGGCTGGGCGCGGTGGCTCACGCCTGCAATCCCAGCACTTTGGGAGGCCGAGGTGGGCAGATCATCTGAGGTCAGGAGTTCCAGACCAGCCTGGACAACATGGTGAAACCCTTTCTCTACTAAAAATACAAATATTATCTGGGCATGGCAGTGCATGCTTGCAATCCCAGCTGTTTGGAGGCTGAGGCTGGAGAACTGCTTGAACCGGGAGGCAGAGGTTGCAGTGAGCTGATACCACAGCACTGCACTCCACCCGAGATGGGAGAGCGAGACTGTCTCAAAAAGAAAAACCAAAACAAGCCTCCAAAAGTCTCTAGAGCCTTTCTTGACTTCCTAATTCTACCTTAGGTTTCAGGCAGGAAAAAAAACGTTTATGAGGAAGAGAGATCTCAAATGATGATTCTGCATTAGGCAGCAACCTGAATCACAGACCCGCATTTCAGAGACTCCATCCTTTTCTGCAGACCACCGAGAATCGGAGTGCAGCCCCAGGTCTGCAGTGCTGGGATTTTATCCATGTTTGCACCTCTGTTTTTGCTGCTTGAGAGCTTAGTTCCTGTTTTTGCTTTAGATTTTGGTTCTTCCAGTTCAGATGACTCCACAGTACCCATTCACTGCTCCACTGACACACAGCCAACCCCGAGATGCTTTATAGCTGGGTCCTGTCACCCACACATCCCACCCCGTCTTCCTAGTGACAAACAGTGGCTGGGACACAGGTGGCTATGCAGACCACATCAATGTGGTCTTAGGGAAGGTATGAAGGACTTGACTGTGTTGACTGTTTCTTTCAATACAAGAGATAAGGCAACAGAAACCTGGAACTCCGACCACTGGTCTGCAGGCAGGTTAGAAAGATTCAAAAAAAACACAACTGGTTGAGGAGAGGAGTCACAGCCCAACCCAAAATCAGTGACCAGAAGAGGGGAGGCGGGTGGGCTGCTGGGCCTGCCAGAGTCAGTAGTGACTGGCCTGCTTCACGTCGTGTTTTCCCAGCACACGGGACAGAAATGATGGGCTGTTTGCAAACAAAATGCCGAAACGGGAGATGCTCAACCTAAGGCTATAATTAGTGTGTCAGTGCTGTGTGTCTGTGACATGTGTACAAAGAGAAATGCTTCCTGCTCAAGGGCCTTTCTCTTCCACCTCTGTCTTCTCTGTCCAAAATCGGCTTGAATCATAGCAGGCAAGGGGAAGGCAGCCTTCAGTAAGTCATTTGGTAAGCCTGACTCATGACATGCTCCCATCCACCGAATCCTAAGACCATGAATCGTTTTATTACCAACCGTTCCAAAGGCTGAAGCAAGTAATAACCCCAACAAAATTACAGTGTGGGGAGATTTAATTCTCTGCCCTTATTTGCAGGCTAAGGACGCTACCATCTCTCCTAACTGGGCTCGCGTCATATCTGATGAATGTTCCAACATGATTGTACCAGCAGCATTTTCTCTGAAAACTGCAGTGATTACTCATTAGTAAATGAGGGCCTTTGGGCAAAGCATTTGGTCAGAAGACTGAGTACCATGTTACCAACGGATGCAAGAAATTAATCCTGAAAGTTTGGCACTTAGAATGGGGATTAAAGTGCTGCAATTAAAACGTACATGTACAAGACGACATCCATTACGACTCCTAAAATATTTATTTGACCTTTCCATTACGAGCAGTCTAGTCTAGACTAAAAGAAATTGAAAGCACATGAAGACGTAGCTCTACGCCCTCAGGAACACACAGGGAAGGAGGGAGGAAGGGAGAGAAGGAGAAGACAGGGTGAGAGAGCGACAGCCAGAGAGCAAAGAACCTGGCTGGCATGTGCGTCTGGAGCCTGGAATTTTGCCTTGGACCAGTCACTGATGGGTGGACTTTGGACAAATTAAGTCACCACTGGTCCTTCTCCCTCACTGCAGAACAGCAGTGCTCTAGCAAGGCTGCTTCGTTTTTCTGGAACTTTCTCGCAGGCTGCACAGCTGCTATCTTCTTATCCCTATAAACACCATGGATAGCGTGTTTCTCGCACCTAGAGCACACCCTGGGGTTAAAAGAGAGGGCTTGAGAAGGACGCTACCTGGGCTGGAGTGGGCTCTGGCACTTGCTGCAAGGCCTCGGCCAAGATCCTCAAGTTCTCTGAATCTCAGTTTCCTCACTTGTAAAATGAACGGTTGAGGATCAAATGTGTTGAATCATACAAAACTCTAGGACAGCTCCCGGCCCGTAGGAAGCACTCGCAAATATTAACTGGCATCATTTATGTAAAACGTCCTTGGGGGAACCTCAGGTATTCCTATCATACCTTGGAAACACAAAGAACGATTTGGCTTCTTCTAGATAAGAAGGAGATGCATACCTATGACTTAGCCATCAACCCCACTGCCACTCCAGAGGAACTTCTCTGTGCACAAAGGGAGCGTGATCAGCAATGCTCACTGCGGCAACATTTGCAAGAGCAAAGGCTGGGAATGTGACCCAGTGAGCAAATGCGCTGCGAAATTTCCACGTGCTGGAATACTATTAAATGGATCAATCTCAAATACAAACGACTGAATGAGAAAGGAAATGTTGCAATGGGAAAGGAAGCATGAGCCCACGTGCATGCTTACATCATGAAAGTGTAAAAGCACACGCTCAGATAATAAGCACCGTATTCAAAACAATAGCTACCTCTAGTATAGATGAGATAAAAGAAGGAAATTCAGAGATGTCAATGGCTCTGTCAATTTTGTTTCTTTAAAAGCAGCAGAAAAAAGTGCCAAAACATTAAGATTTGATAAAATCTTTCTAATATCATTCCATTTACATTTTGCATGCTTAAAGTATCATTCAGTTTGAAAAAGCCTCAGAGCTGTACTTGTGATTGGTTTGTGATATCTGTCCTCCGTGATGTTCTGCTAACATAAGGTCATGTACATGGATGTGGAATATCGTTTTGAGTTTTTTCTTCCAGCTTCCCTTTCTGGGACAATTCATTCTAAAAGCTTTTCTTATTATAACTCCTAATGGACTAAAAATTCTCATTTTAGCTCTACTAACCAATATTGTACATCAATTATGTTTAGATAATGTCATTCTCTCATTAAAAAAGTATTTACGCCAGGCGCAGTGGCTCACGCCCATAATCCTAGCACTTTGGGAGGCCGAGGTGGGTGGATCACCTGAGGTGAAGAGTTCAAGACCAGCCTGGCCATCACGGTGAAACCCCATCTTAAAAAAAACCAAAAAACAACATTTACTAGCTGGGGCCAGTGGCTCACACCTGTAATCCCAGCACTGTGGGAGGCTAAGGCAGGCAGAGCACCTGAGGTCAGGAGTTTGAGACCATCCTGGCCAACATGGTGAAACCCTGCCTCTACTAAAAATACAAAAATTAGCCAGGTATGGTGGCATGCGCCTGTGGTCCCAGTTACACAGGAGGCTGAGGTAAAAGAATCACTTGAACCCAGGAGACGGAGGTTGCAGGGAGCCGAGATCATGCCACTATTCTCCAGCCTGGCAACAGAGGGAGATTCTGTCTCAAAAAATAAATAAGTAAATAAAAATAAAAAAGCAGTCATGTAGCCCCTTGGGCATGCATAGCTCTATGCCAGGCGCAAGAGCCGGGAAACACTAACAGAGTTACGTTATGAAAGGGGACCAGGTACAGCAGTTTCGTCAAAAATTTAAAGTATTTGGGTAATTCAGTTTGTATTTTAAAATAATAGAATTCTTAAAAATCACTAAGAATAGAGTTCTTAAAAATCACTCAGAAAAAAAATCCTAATGGAAGAAAGAATAAAAAACACAGAAAAAATTCAGCAGCATAATTTAAATGGCTGAGAGACACATGAAAACATTCAACCAAATGAGCAATAAAAGGAAAAATCTTTTAAAGTGAGATCTCATTTTAAACTCTCAAATAGGCAAAGATCACATTCCTTATCGGCATAGGCTCCAGAAACTGTGCATTTACATGGTGCTGGTGTAGAATCCGGCATTGTGTATGAAGTGCCTTAAAAATATCAAAACACCTGGACTGCTAGAATTATGTACTAAGGAAATAAACGGAGATGTGTGCAAAGATTTATGTGCAAAGCTATTCATGGCAGCATCATTTATCACGGAAAAACACTTAAATGCACAACAATAAGGTATTTGTTAAATAAATATGATCCACATAAGGTAGTGATCTGCAGTCTTCGCAGATATGTATTTTTCAGTTTATAGTAAATGACGCAGGCAAACGTCCAGGAGATAATGTTGGTGCTTACACACAGGAATCTAATTCTGTAAAATAACTACAGATCGTGAAAAATGATGGCCACCCGTGGAGATCCCCAACTCCTGGAGTCCTGGGTGTCTTTTCCCTTTATACCCTGATAGAGCGTCAGTAGTTTTAATGGGCTGGATTCGTAATCAGAATAAAACATAAGTTCTCAGAGAACTACAGAAATTTAGATCTAGAAGGGACTCTTCATTTGTATGGATGGGAACAGGCTAATGGAAGGTCATATACCCACTACTGAGTGGCTGAACGTCTTTCTCCAGACAGCCAGGTCCCGAGGGAGACCCAGGGAAGACCAGCAAGGCCTCTCTGGTCCCCAGGGGTGCTGGCCGAACAGAACTTCCCAACCCAAATTCAGACACTGAGTCTAGCACGGCTCTGGGCAAGGGTCACGTTCTGTCACTTCACTCTCAGTCACCCTGAATATTCATCCATCTGTGCTCATCTCAATGACTGGGAGAAAAGGGCAGCTAAACAGAGACCGTATTGCTTTTGGGATCATCACCTTAAAAACTTGTTTATACTACAACTATTGGTAGAAACTAATGTAGCATTCTTTTTTTATTTTGTTTTGTCTTGTTTGAGACGGAGTCTCCCTGTCGCCCAGGCTGGAGTGCAGTGGCACAATTTTGGCTCACTTGCAACCTCCACTTCCCGGGTTCAAGCAATTCTCCTGCCTCAGCCTCCCGAGTACTGGGATTACAGGCGCACACCACCATGCCCAGCTAATTTTTGTATTTTAAGTAGAGACAGGGTCTCACCATGTTGGCCAGGATGGTCTCGATCTCTTGACCTCGTGATCCACCCCCATTGGCCTCCCAAAGTGCTGGGATGACAGGCGTCAGCCACCGCGCCTGGCCTTGTAGCATGGTTTTTAAAATGTGATAGACGCTCAGGGGTTCAGAAATCATTAAATTCAATTAAAAATCAGACACCAGTGCAAATACGACACAGAGCCAGCCTGCAGCGGCGCAAACAACAGACCAGCAAGTGACAGCACAGGGCTCCCGAGCAGCAGGCTGATGAGCAAGGATGCAATTTGTAGGTGTTTTAGAAAAAGAGACACACACAACAGCGACCACGTATTTCTCCTTCAGCTCAAACGTTTGTCCCAAATAGCTGTGCTAATCCAACGTTGAGACTCCAGTTCTGCAGAAGGGATATGAGGTATCTAGGCATTCATCCGCATTAGGAGACAAAGCTTGGCTTGAGAGTTATTTTCATTTAAAGAGAGTTCCCACAATTCTTACAATAGAAAGGAGAGAAAAGAAGGAGAAAGAGAAAAAACTGGAGAGGGGAGAGGACCTCTCTCCTAGGGCTGGCGGCTCTCCTGATAGAGAACTAGGGCAGTTTCTAGGGTAGGTCAGATCCTTCCCACTGAGTCCTCCTCAATAGTCTTCTCAATGTTTGCCTGAAGCAGGAGTTTGCTGACAAAGTGCTTTCAAACGCAGTGTATGAAGGCTCCCAGTGGAAGGTATCAAAGGAAAACACTAAGGTTTGTTCAGCCAGGGCTCTCCTGCTCTGTTACTGATGCCTTTGAGCACCTCAGAGGGACACAAAGGGGAGAAAATCTGCTGGACGAAAATGTGCTTTTTTCCTTTCCCATTCACGTATCAAGATGTGCAGAGGGAGGCCATGAGTGCGTCTGGAAGGGGCTGCTCAGACCACAGCTGAGCCATATTTTATTTCCGCCTTTCTTTGCATTCACCTCCCTAGATGCTCAGACGTAGAAAGAGAACTGCTTAGAAGGAACGTAAGAAGGCAGCCTTGAGTGCTGCTGTGGAACTTGAAGGAAGCCAGGCGGATACAGTTAGAGGCTATAAGGATACGGCAAGAATCACAAAAGGGAGAGATAAGGAGACTGGACTCTGCATAGTACAGTAAAACAGTCCCCTTTTCACTCATAAAACTGCTAGCAGCTCTCAAATGGAGCCCCAGGATCTCGTTAAAACCAATACTTCGAATCATCCTACTTCAACTCGGCTTCCAGCCTTCATATCTGCATGAGTTTTGTCCAGCCTGAAGGTTTCTGAAACCGGCCCATCCCAGGCCACAAGGTGGGTTTGTGATCCACGCCCTGCTTCAACATGACGAGAATATTCACTAGAGTTTTTATTTAAACCACTTCAGAATTGCATCATTTCTACATTGAACTCGACTGGGCTGTTACTTTAGCATCAGGATTTAGAAGTAATAAACATTTTTAACTTAATTATAATTATTTCAGCCATTGCCAGAGTCCTTGGGCCTCGATTTCATCATGGGTAAACCAAAGACTTAGTGTCTGATCTTTCCCCTTTAGTTTGTGATCCCGATATCAGACAAGGCAGAACTCATGCCAAAAAGTACTAAGCCAAACAGCACTGTCACACAAAAAGCCACAATTTACAGCAAAAGTAAAACGCTTGTGAATATTTTTATACCAGATACATGGGAACTGCTTTCAGTAATGCAAAACCACATGAGCTGCAAGAAGAAATAGTCAAGCCGGGCACAATGGCTCATGCTTGTAATCCCAGCACTTCGGGAGACCGAGGCGGGCGGTGGCCAACGTGGTGAAACCCTGTCTCTACTAAAAATGCAAAAATTAGCCAGGCATGGTGGCGGGTGCCTAGAATCCAAGTTACTTAGGAGACTGAGGCAGGAGAATCACCTGAACCCAGGAGGTGGAGGTTGCAGTGAGCCGAGATTGCGCCACTGCACTCCAGCCTGGGAGACAGAGCGAGACTCCATCTCAAAAAAAAAAAAAAGAAGAAGAAGAAATAGACAGAAACATACTCAAATTAGGAGCCTTTACCCTAGGGCTGGGACTGCAGTAAGGTGAAAAGGCACTCTCCTTGGGCACACATGGCAAAAACTCAGGAACCACAGTAAATAATGTTTTAATGCAATACTTTAAAAAATAAAAATGCAAAAAGTTGTGATGAATAAAATGTGAACATTTTAAATTTTTTATAAAGACAAGTTGCAGTTTAACTAATTTTTCTTTTTGCCTTAGGCTTCTGCATGGCTCTTCATGATGCTGCTTGAATCTGCCACTCTTAGTCCAAGGAAGATTAAAGTTCAGGAAGATTAAAAAAAATAAAATAAAACTAGAGTCGACCTAAATAACATGGTGAGTAAAACAGACCTTCTGTGTTCTGGGACCACTGGATTTCTACACGCAAAGGAGTGGAGCTGGACCCCTACCTCACACTATACAAAAAAAACTAACTCAAAATGATTAAAGAACCCAAATAGAGAGATCTAACTATAAAATGCTTAGGAGAAAACATACAGGTAAGTCTTCCCAACTTAGGATTTGACAACAGATTATTAAATATGACACTAAAAACACAAGCAACAGAAGAAAAGATAAACTGGACTTCACTAAAATTAAAAGCTCTTGTCCATCAAAGGACATTATCAAAAAAATATAAAGACAAACTACAGGCAAACTATAGAAGAAAATATTTACAAATCATATATATGATAAATGTTCAGTATCCAGAATATATAAAGAACTCCTAAAACTCAACAATAAAAAGATAATGGACAAAGAATTTGAATAGACATTTTTTCCAAAGAAGATATTCAAATGACCAATAAACATCTGAAGAGATGATCAACATCATCTCTTAGTCACTAGGGAAATGCAAATCGAAGTCATGACCTACACCTCGTCTACTAGAATGGCTAGAACAGATTTTAAAAAAAGGGAAATAAATACTGGTAAGAGTGTGAAGAAACTAGAAGCCTGGTGTATTGCTGATGGGCAAAATGGGCACCTGCTGTGGAAAACAGCTGGGCAGCTCCTCAAAAAGCTAAACATACAATTATTGTATGACCAGCAATTCCACTCATAGTTGTAAACCCAAAAGAACCGAACACAGAGACTGAAACAGATGCTTGAACGCCAATTATGCATAATGGCCACAGGTGGAAACAATCCAAGCGTCTGTGAACGGATAAATGAATGAAGAAGTATGGTATACATAGCACATACAATGGCATGCTGTCATTCAGCCAGACAAAGGAACACAATTTCCATGCACGCTACCGCATAGATACACCTTGACAATATTATGGGAGGTGAAAGAAATCCGACACGGAAGGATGACTATTGTACGATTCCACTTTTATGAGTAGGCAAATCCACAGAAACAGAAAGCAGACTGGAGAGTTGAGGGGAGGAGAGTGGGGGTTATTGCTTACTGGTTACAGAGATTTTCTGGAGTGACGAAAAAGCTTTGAAAACAGGTAGTGTGATACTTGTACAACACTGTGAATGTCATTAATGCCACTGAATTGTACATTTAAAAATGCTCAGAATCACATATTTTAGGTTAAATGTATTTTGCCACAATAAATAATTGTTTTAAGAAAAGATCTTGGCCAGGTGCAGTGGCTCATGCCTATAATCCCAGCACTTTGGGAGGCTGAGGCGGGCGGATCACCTGAGGTCAGGAGTTCAAGACCAGTGTTATCAACATGATAAAACCCCGTCTCTACAAAAATACAAACATTAGCCGGGCAGGACGGCGGGCGCCTGTCATCCCAGCTACTCGGGAGGCGGAGGCAAGAGAATCGCTTGAACCCGGGAGGCAGATGTTGCAGTGAGCTGAGACTGTGCCACTGCACTCCAGCCTTGGTGACAGAGTGAGAGTCTGTCTCAAAAAAAAAAAAAGAGATAGATCTTCAGGATACATATTATACTTTGTAGCCAAAGGAAAATACACCTTCTAAAGTAAAATTCATAAAGAATGACTATACGTTAACTAATTCACAAACACAATCTCAATAAATAAATTAAAAATCAAAAATAATATTATCTGTTCATAATAGAAGGAAATAGAAAAAAATAAAAGTAATAAAACAGAAAGTCTGTTACCTTTAGGAATTTAAAAATTTTATATTACATCATTCTTGGGTAAAGGGAGAAATTCAAACCCGAATTGCAGAATCTCTAAAACAAAATGTTACATAAAATACAGTTAAAGTACTGAACGGTAGGACACGTATGGCCCAAACATTTACATCAATAAAAATTTTTAAAAGCGTTAAATTTCAAATTCTAAAAGTTACAAAAAAGAACAACATAAAGAAAATAAAGCAGAAGGAAGAAAATAGTGAATTAGATACGGAAATAAATGAGGTCGCAAATACAACAACGGGAGGGTAAAAATGTAAGTCAAAATGTCGCTTCGGAAAAAAACAGCCAAAGTCAAATTTTCCGTGATAGTAAATGTAACGGCAATGGGCCCTTCCGAGTTAATTCCCACAGGAAAGCATACCCCAAAGCGGTCCAAATCTCGAAAGAAATTACTTAGAAGCACATGCTCCATCTTGAAAATTCACTCACATTTCACATTGTATTCCATGCTCTATCTCTATTTTTTTCTGTTTTAAAAATGGTTCCCTTTCCCCCACCACCAAATCTTCAAGGGAAAATCAATGTCCTAGGTAGAGGTGACATATTGGAAAGCTGCTTGCAGCACCTGGCACACTCCTCTCTATTCCTGGAGGTGCCGGTACCCCAATCTGAGAAGATCCCTTTAGTCTTCTACAAAACACACTTTTTACTCTAAATCCTGCCACAGAATCCACCTAACCCAAGAGGTACGACGTCACCTGTCTCATTTTCCCCAGATGAAGTCACAGAGAAATGGAATTATTTGCCAAAGGCACCGAAACCACAGCCCAAGACCCATCATTACCCTCACACAGCCGCAGGCCTGCTGGACAGTACCCTAAACTTTATGGAAAGAATCTTTGAGAAGAGACGAGATTCTCTTTCCCATCTCATTAACATGACTCCTTTCTCCCTCTAGCATTAAAACTGAGTGGAAATGATTCACTCCACCTTGTAGAACACCTGAGGCAACTGTGAAAATCTTTTCAAATTCTAATCCTAGTCAGTGAAAGCCAGTGGCAGGCAAATCCCTCAAGCCTGTGAATCCAGTGATTTGGAAGGAGTCATCGTGCTGTTTCCAAGCTGGACAGAGAGAGCAACCTACAGATGGACCGTAGAGGCCAACAGACGAAAGTGAGAGAAAACAGCACCCTCGAACACCAGGCAGGGGCAACAGTGGATGGCGGCACGTGGTTGAGTGGCGGGAGCGTGGAGCAGACTCACCACGTGCGCCACGTTCTGCCCAGACAGACACCAACTGCACTTCAGACTGCAAGGTTGGTGCTTCCCAAGGCAAAACTCACACGTCTAAAGACCACTTTGATCCCTTTCTCTCCTCATCCATAAATAACACATCTACCACGTTTGGGCATTCCTCATTCCATGCAGGGTAAATCCACTTGCAATGAACCCATTAGCAAGAAACACTGGCAATAATTGCATATGAGAATAAGCAGACTGTAAAGAGCATCTGGTACGAGGATGTCCTTGGGACGAGCTGTCACTTAAAGTTCACGTTTTTGTCCTTTGCGTTTGTCTGTTGTTCCTGTCCGGCAGTGAACTGTCAAGACTGTTTTACCTCCTCATTCAGATGACGGTTCTAAAGTCATCTTGGTTACAGAATTCCATAATGTAGACTAAAGTGGAAACGCCATTATAATTTCTGTCTCCCGTTTTGCCAAATGTGAAGAGCTTCAGGCAGCCAGGTGTTTTGTGGACACACCTCCCAGCTCATATGAACTTAGTCGATTAGCAGTACAGGTGGAAATGCACGTCAGCCACAGAGACGAGCTCCTGAAGCACACTGAATCACGGAAACCTGGTCTGGGAAGAACACACAGCCCCTCCTGATCCAGCCACAATGGAAGTGATTACCAGACACCTCATAAACAAATGCAATTCAAAGGCAAGTCCTCTAAAGCTTCCTCCAAAAAGAAAAAAAAAGTTACTGGGAAAATGCATTTCCTTTGTGGTGTGTCCAGCTTGTTTCTTGGCTCAGGCTTGTAAATTAATCTCACTGGTTTTCAGAAACGTCCTGGTTCTTTTCACTCCACTGTTCTCAGCCTACACGAATCACTTCCATACCACAAGGATCTGTGGGGCTGTGCAGAGCTCAGTGAAAGCAAGAGCCTTGATGGCAGCTGCAGGCTCCAGCTCCTTCCCATTATCGTGATAGACTGTCTGTGGCTGTGTTCATTTTGGTTCAAAATCTAAACGATGTTATTCTGAACTCGGAGGCCAAAAGCTGCAACACAGAAAAAATCCTCAAGTCCAGATGTGCTGACAGGAACAGTCTCCTTGTTTCAGGGTCTCTACTGAGGATGCTATGGCTGTGAATATTTTGTATTGCTTTAAGGATCTGATAGTTTCTAGGTGCTTCTGGTTTTAAAAATCACAAGGGTAGCCAAAGCCTAGGAGACCCCAATATCTAGACTCCATAGATGTTCAAAAAACACATTTTTGAGTGAATGAATGGTTATTAAAATTATTAAAATTATTAAAATTCAAAGTAGCTTTGTTATGCAAAAGAGGATTCGACCCTGACTATAGGCTGTGATGCCAATCCCAAATCTACCAGCAATTCTCCTCCCAGGCCTAATGACTATTAGACTCCAGACCAAATGGAAGTGTCACGACAGTGTTTCCATCACTCGCCACGCGGAGAGAGCTGCCAGGTGTCCTCCGGTCTTCTGAGCATCAGCCGTAACTCACAAGATCCATGTTAATTACTTCCTACTAAGATTAGACCTTGTCCCAGTCCAGTCCTGCTGCTATAACAAAATACCTTAGACTGGGTAAGTTAAGTGTGGTGGCTCAAGCCTGTAATCCCAGCACTTTGGGAGGCCGAGGCGGGTGGATCACGAGGTCAAGAGATAGAGACCATCCTGGTCAACATGGTGAAACCCCATCTCTACTAAAAATACAAAAATTAGCTGGGCATGGTGGTGCGTGCCTGTAATCCCAGCTATTCAGGAGGCTGAGGCAGGAGAATTGCCTGAACCCAGGAGGCAGAGGTTGTGGTGAGCCAAGATCCCGCCATTGCACTCCAGCCTGGGTAACAAGAGGGAAACTCCATCTCAAAAAAAAAAAAAACAAACAGAATTCAGGCCAGGCACAGTGGCTTACGCCTGTAATCCCAGAACTCTGGGAGGCCGAGGTGGGCAGATCACCTAGGGTCTGGAGTTCGAGACCAGCCAGGCCAACATGAGGAAACCCCAGCTCCGCCTAAAAATATACAAACATTAGCCAGCTGTGGTGGTGTGCACCTGTATCCCAGCTACTTGGGAGGCTGACGCAGGAGAATTGCTTGCACCTGAGAGGCAGAGTTTGCAGCGAGCCAAGATCACACCACTGCACTCCAGCCTGGGTGACAAGTGAGACCCTGTCTCAAGAAAACAAACAAACAAACAACAACAACAAAAACAAATAAAGCCGAATTTATTGGTCCCAGCTGGAGGCCGGGAAGTCTAAGGTCAAGGTGCTAGCAGACTTGGTGTCTGGCGAGGTCCTCAGACCGACAGTGCTTCTATGTGTCCTCATATGGCAAAAGGTGATGCAGGGCAAGTGAGCCCCAAAGAAGGCCTTAGCCCACGAGAGTTCTTGGCTTCACCTGGGGAAAAAGTCAAGGCTGAGCAGGTAGTAGGGTAAAAGAAAACATCTTTATTGAAGAGGCGGTGCTGCGGCTCTGTACTGCTTTGTAGAACAGGGCCATCCCACGGGCAGTGTGCTGAGACTAGCAGCTCAGGGCAGTTTTGCAGTCAGATTGATGCCTACTTTAATTACATGTAGATTAAGGGGCTGTTTATGCAGAAGTTTCTAGGAGAAGGGTAGTAAGTTCTGGGTTGTGGGGTCACTGCCACAGAAAGAGGCGGTAGCGCCTGGGTGTTGCTGTCAGTAGTAAACTGACATGGGCAACTGGTGGGCGTGTGTTATGGAAAGCTGCTTCTGCCCCTTCCCTGTTTGATCTAGTCCTCATTTCGCTCAGGTGTCTGAGCCCACCTGCAGAGTCAAGTCCCGCCTCCCACCTCAAAGGGAGGGACAAGTTCACACTGGTCTCTCTGACAAGGACACTAATCCCGTTCATGAGGGTGGAGCGCTTGTGATCTGGTCACCTCCTAAAGGCTCTACCTCTTAATACTACAGCACTGAAGATCAAGTTTCCCACATACAGATTTTGGGGGCACACCAACTTTCAGACCGGCACAGTCCTTATGAAGCATTATGAATTCTCCTCCCAGTGCTAAGCATATTCTTACTCACTTTGCAGATATGCAAAACAAAAAAGTTGGAATGGACTGAATTAAAACATTAAGGCTAGAACATGACCCATGAGTCCTTAGCACTATCAATCTTAAGTGACCTTGCACAAAGCACCCCAAAGCGCCACATAAGCTGTCAATTCAGATGGACAGTGGGCACCGTAGCAGCAGCAAGCATGGCGGGAAGGCTCGAGAGGACCCAGCTCCACCCACCGCACAGTGAGGGGAGGAAGCGAAGCTGAAACAGAACCGCGAGCTGCCTCTGTAGCCAGATTCACATCATATCAATCCATCAGATTCTGTCCTGACAGTCTCCAGAGTCCGAGGCACACATCTATTTACAGAAGAGACCACTGGCTGGATCAGAAACTCTCTCTCCAACTAGGAAAGAAAACGAAACTTACTTCCCAAATGATGGAACCTCCTTTTCTTTTCCAGGACCCACAGCAATGTTGGTGGGAAATCCCTAGTGATCAGTCACAACTTGTCTCTACATAAAAGGAGAGGGGCCGGAGTTCCACTTTGATGCTTTGCGGACTTGGGGAGAGAACAGAACTGCAATTGTATCAGACATTCCGCCAGGGAGACTCTCTATCAGGAGACAGAGAGTTCACATAAGAGTTAACTGCCCTGCAATAAACAGGTTTTGGAGTTACTTTCGATTACTCTTAAATCTAAAGGTTACACTCTAGGTTCCTTGTCATTAAGCTCCAGAATCTCCATAATGACCAAAAGGAGATGGCCTCAGGGGCTAAAAACACACTTAGGAGTCAGTGGCCTGGGTCCCCAGACATGATGCCCTCCTGAGCCTCTTGGAGGGCAGCCACCTACATGGCCACTCTGTTTCTGAGGTCATGATGTCTGGGACAAATCACAGCTTCTTATTCTTTGCTTAAGTTTCTTATACTTTTTTGACTGGCACTATATGAAATGTATCCAAGCTCCAGTATCCATATGTATCCATATTTCTATATATGAAATGTATAGAAGCAGCCAAACCCAGTGTGGACCTTAACACAGCCATGCATCTCAGGACAACCTTTCAGTCAACCACACACCACATGCCAGCCATGGTCCCAAAGAGGATAACACTGTATCTTTGCTATACCTTCTCTATGTTCATATATGTTTAGATATGCAAATACTTAGCACTGTCTTACAACTGCCTAGAGCACTGGGTACAGTAACATGCTATACTGTAGCCTGGAAGCAATAGGATATACCCTATGGCTGAGACACATAGTAGGCTACACCATCTAGGTTTATGTTAAGTGCATTCTCTGATGTACGCACAATGACGAAATCACCTAAGTGCATTCTCTGATGTACACACAATGACGAAATCACCTAACAATGCGTTTCTCAGAACTTTTATGTTACTAAGTGACGTGTGACTATATCTTCATGTGAGAAAAAAAATGTGATGAGGTAAATGAAATAGTAATAGATAATGCCACTCAAATGAACACAGACCCTGGAATTCATGTTAACAGTAATTTTGCAGCTGGGCGCGGTAGCTCATGCCTATAATCCCAGCACTTTGGGAGGCCAAGGCGGGTGGATCATGAGGTCAGGAGTTCAAGACCAGCTGGTCAACATGGTGAAATCCTGTCTCTACCAAAAATACACAATTAGCTGGGTATGGTGGCGTGTGCTTATGATCCCAGCTATTTGGGAGGCTGAGGCAGGGGAATCGCTTGAACTCAGGACACAGAAGGTTGCATCGTGCCACTGCACTCCAGCCTGGGAGACAGAGTGAGACATCGTCTCAAAAAAAAAAAAAGTGATGGGTGTAAAGGTGGCCAAAGGCTGGGAGCCAGGCATCCTCACCTGCAGCAGGGGCCTTATGGACACCTGGGAGAGCGTGGCGGACACTCGGTGACCAGCCTGGCTGGGCTTTTAGGTTCTTCTGGAGGGATCTGTGAATAAAAACTATGTTTATGATCTGTTTTACCTATTATTACGGACAAATTTAAACATATGCAAAAATAGAATAGCCTATGTAGCTGTTGCCCAGCTTCAACAATTATCCATAACCAATCTTATTCCACGTGTACCCTGCATGTGTGCACAGGTGTGTGTACACACACACACACACTTCTCTGTCAATTATCAATCCATAACCAATCTTATTCCATGTGTACCCCGCACGTGTGCACAGGTGTGCATACACACACACTTTTCTCTGTCAATTATCCATCCATAACCAACCTTATTCCATGTGTACCCCGCACGTGTGCACAGGTGTGCATACACACACGCTTTTCTCTGTCAATTATCAATCCATAACAAATCTTATTCCATGTGTACCCTGCAAGTGCGCACAGGTATGCGTACACACACACGCACTTCTGTCAATTATCAATCCATAACCAATCTTATTCCACGTGTACCCTGCATGTGTGCACAGGTGTGTGTACACACACACGCACTTCTGTCAATTATCAATCCATAACCAATCTTATTCCACGTGTACCCCGCACATGCGCACAGGTGTGTGTACACACACACGCACTTCTCTCTGTCAATTATCAATCCATAACCAATCTTATTCCACATGTACCCCGCACGTGCGCACAGGTGTGTGTACACACACACACGCACTTCTGTCAATTATCAATCCATAACCAATCTTATTCCATGTGTACCCCGCACGTGCGCACAGGTGTGTGTACACACACACACGCACTTCTGTCAATTATCAATCCATAACAATCTTATTCCACGTGTACCCCGCACGTGTGCACAGGTGTGTGTACACACACACACGCACTTCTGTCAATTATCAATATATAACCAATCTTATTCCACGTGTACCCCGTACACACACACGCACTTCTGTCAATTATCAATATATAACCAATCTTATTCCACGTTTACCCCGTACACACACACACGCACTTCTGTCAATTATCAATATATAACCAATCTTATTCCACGTTTACCCCGTACATGCACACAAGTATGTGTACACACACACGCACTTCTGTCAATTATCAATCCATAACAATCTTATTCCATGTGTACCCCGCACGTGTGCACAGGTATGCGTACACACACACGCACTTCTGTCAATTATCAATCCATAACCAATCTTATTCCACGTGTACCCCGCACGTGCACACAGGTGTGTGTACACACACACGCACTCCTCTCTGTCAATTATCAATATATAACCAATCTTATTCCACGTGTACCCCGCACGTGCGCACAGGTGTGTGTACACACACACACGCACTTCTATCAATTATCAATCCATAACAATCTTATTCCACGTGTACCCTGCACGTGCACACAGGTGTGTGTACACACACACACGCACTCCTGTCAATTATCAATATATAACCAATCTTATTCCACGTGTACCCCGCACGTGCGCACAGGTGTGTGTACACACACACGCACTTCTCTCTGTATTGTCACAAAAATCCCCATAATCATAGCATTTCATCTGTCAATATTTTAGTATATATCTCTAAAGGATGAGGACACTTGAAAAATTATGATTCCATGATCATCATATGAACATTTTTATTCATTGCCTTCTCAGTGGTTATCTATGCCCCTTTGATGGTGCTGCCCAGGCATAGGCTGCCTGGAAGACCAGGGTTTCCTGAGACACACTTAGGAGTCAGTGGCCTGAGTCCCCAGACGTGATGCCCTTCTGAGCCTCTTGGAGAGCAGCCACCTACACGGCCCCTCTGTTTCTGAGGTCATGATGTCTGGGACAAATCACAGCTTCTTATACTTTGCTTAAGTTTCTTATGCTTTTTTGACTGACACTATGTGAAATGTATCCAAGCTCCTTGTATAGACGCAGCCAAGCTCGGTGTGGCCCTTGACGCAGCCACGCATCTCAGGACAGCCTTTCAGTCAACCACATACCACGTGCCAGCCGTGGTCCCAGAAGAGGGGAACACCGCACCCCTGCTGTAATCCAAAGCATGGCTGTGCTGGAATTCGTGGTGAGCATGCCTTGGATTTCAGTGTGTACTTTCCAAACGGCCCAAAGAGGAGAAACATGCCTTCTTGTCTCCGCTTGGCCACGACACTGAAACCACACCATGCTTGCTTCCAGAGTACGCAGTGCTGGCTGATGACAGATACGAAGTGAGCAAAGGACAGATTCTGCTATAACTTACACAGGAACGTGGAGTTCATGTTCAGCTGGGAGACACGGGGGGACCCCCAGACTCCCTAACAGAGTTCACATTGCTTTACAATGGAAGAAACCTGTTTCCACTTAAAATGTTGCTGCTATGGGTTCACATGTGTACGATTTTGTTTTTTTACATGTGGCTGTTGTTTTGAAGAAGACCCACAGGGATTTTGGAATCTGTGGCACTTCAAGTCGAAGCAGGGTTTCAGATGGGGAGGCTCCCTGCTGGGCAACCCTCCACGTTTCATCTTCCCACCTCGTCAGAGAACGTGAACATTTCTTTAGGAACAACTTCCCTTCATTCTCAAGAGACATTCGTCTGCCTTGTGCTATTACATCAAACAACAGGAAATAACCCAGCCTTCTGTTTCATGCTGACTTGGTTCGAAGGCGGCTCATCCATCAAAGGCATCCGAACTCAGTGATGAAAACACCACCCCTAGAATTCAGGAAAATCAACACCCTTTCTGTGGAAATACAGCGGATGGTGTTGCTTGAACATACCAGGGGCATGTGGTTAATCTTGCAGCTCTTCTGCCATTTCCACAGCGCCCGCTTCCTCCACGAGGTGTGGGGACAGGGGTGTAGGTGACCACACTACCGCTCAGCCAAGACCCCTTCTGTGAGCTCCGTCAAGTGCTTCTGCTTCTGACAGCCAGCCTCTTTTTCAAAGGCCTGCTCTCAGGCCCCTGGGGCCTGCCTGACCTGCAGGCCTGGAGGGAGAGCCGCTGAAAGGGTCTGGGATTCATTACCTGCCCCTTCCCCACGGCAACCATCCCCCAGCACTGTGAGGCTGAAGCTAAAAGCCGCTCTCCACCAGATTTTGCCTGAGAATGGACTCATCTTTGGCTTTCTTGTCTCGTTCCCTTTCCTGCCTCCTGTATTCTCTTCCCAGTTTCCCTGGGAACCACACTCTTAATAAATCACTTGCAGAGAAATCCCCACTTCAAGATCTGCTTCTGAGGACCCCGACTTAAAACAGCAGGTCACCTAGGATCCCTATCATGTATTTTGAGTCTTCTGGAAAACGGCCTCCCTTCTCAACACGCACATGCATGAACACTGGTATAAGCAGATGCAGAAGCATTTCACACAGACCCGGAGCACGGACAGGAAGCAACTCTCACCTTCCCCTCCATCTCTGCAGCAACAGGGGAAAGGCCACCAGGCTGGGGGATCTCAGCCTGCCACTTGTCAGCCGTGTGCTGGGTATGTTTCTTAAGGAGTCTAGGGCTCTGTTTTCCATAGTATTGTTTTTGAAATGGCAGTACTGACCTCACAGTTGTCAGGATTCATGAAATACCCTAAGCCGGTGCCTGGCACCTAGCAGGTGCTCCATGGCCACCCGCTAAATCTCAATCTGCATTCTGATGACGATGCCCCGTAGATCAGAAGTTGCCCAAAACCCATCAAAGGAGCCAGATGGCTCTGCAGTAGGGCTCTTCCCCTGCTTCCGTCTGCCAGCGCCTGTGGATTCGGTGCACTTTCAGGGACAGGAACCAGATGCTATCGTAACTGCATGAAAAAAATGGTCCCTCAGCAAGAAAAAAGGCCCTTGACGGACTTTACTGAGGCTTTATGAGCCATCAAGTGCAACAGCTGTGTAGTTGCAGGACTGTTTCCACCCAACAATTGTTAAGCAGCGGGAGATATTTTATTATCTTTTCCCCTCTGTTGAATGTGTTGTTCACCTTCTGCTGGGATTGTTAGCCTTGATTATCAATCTCCACATAAAAAATATGGGAATGTCCTATTCTTGTTCCTCTTCCCAGGGTCTGTGTTGCTCGTTACTGTAGGAATCACACACTCATTAGCCAAGCGAACTGGAACCTCCTCTCCCAGGAGCCGGCAGATGAAATGGGGGAGGCTAAGGAAGCCACCATGGGCCGCATCAGAAAATTCTACGATCACAGCAGACAGGACGCCAGCAGCAGAGAGAGAGACTCTCTTATGTAGTTGTGGCTGAGGTACGGACAGCTTGGGAAAAAGTCAGTATTTTTTCTAAAATGTACCCTTCCTTTTTTTTTTTAAACAAAGAAAACCTGGCGGCCATTTCCTCTGGGAGCTGCCAGGCTTCCTGCATCTTCACTTTCAAATGTGAATCTCACACTCAGCCCCTTCCTGGTGGTCAGCAGTGGACAGGGGTGTGTCATGTCTACTTGCTCCACACCCCGATTAATTACGGTGGTAGGCACCAGCTGCAACGCTCTCCAGGTTGCAGGCACACAGACGGCTGGAGTTCACAATCCCAGAGCAGTACTTTGGAATGCCACAGGAAGCCAGGGAGAGAACGCCAGGCCATAACCTGTCCTTCTTCCAAGCAACTACACCGATTTGGATTTGATACCTTCCTGTCTTTCCTCCTTTCGGGCATGAAACAATCCAGGTGCTTGGGGAAAACGCCTCGCATCTGCTCTGCTGACATTCCTACCCAAAACATGTGACACCTGAGGTCATCCACAGCAACCCGCCTGTGAGTCTGCCTCCTAAAAGAGGGCCCCATGACCTGCTTCCAATCTGGACGTGCCCAAGGCGTTTCTAAATCCTCCCGCTTTCAGCCAACTTTCAGTTTTTATGGCAGCTGATTTGTTACTTGATAAAAATGCTCAGAATAAAGCCACTTTTAAAAATGATCTAGAAAGTCCTACGGCAGATTGGCCGGGGGCAGTGCCTCACCCTGTAATCCCAGCACTTTGGGGGGCTGAGGTGGGTGGATCACCTGAGGTTGGGAGTTCAAGACCAGCCTGACTAACATGGAGAACCCCATCCCTACTAAAAATACAAAATTAGCCAGGCATGGTGGCAGCTACTCAGAAGGCAGAGGCAGGAGAATCGCTTGAACCTGCGAGGTGGAGGTTGGGGTGAACCGAGATCATGCCATTGCACTCCAGCCTGGGCAATAAGGGCTAAACTCTCTCAATAAACAAACAAATAAATACACGACTATTGCAGAAACAGACTAGAACAGCTAGTCTATTGGACAGGAGTCCTGTGGCATTTAGCTGAGAATTCCAACTCTTTTGTGCCAGAGAGGCAGGCTGTGACCCTCTATGGAATCAGGAGCCGGGGATGCGCTCCCAAACACTCCTGGCTTTGCCTAATACTTCCAGTCAGCCTGCCCTCTGTGGGTTAATGTGGACCTGCAGATTGACATTCTCAGTCAGTACTCTGTCTTAGGATGTGGAATACAGCGTGTGTTGTTCCCTAAGGCTGCCTCTTCCCAGTCTTAAGAGATAGTTCCAAGACTTAATGAGGAATCTATCCACGTGCCAAATGAGCTACTCCGACTCCAGCTTAGACCTCGTCAGCCGGACTTGGGAGTTCTTCCAAATGCCTGTTCTCAAACGGGAATCTCTCTACCCACTTAATGCTTTGCTTCCCTTTTATATTTATAAGGTGAACTTGTCAGAACTTTACTGAAACTTAGGTTCAAAGACATGTTCGCTCTGTCCAAGGGTAAGGTGGTACTTTCACTTGTTCAGTATTCTTCCCGATGATGTCCAAAGCAGTTTGTTATTCCTGGCGATCTGAGGCTGAATCTTCTGGCAGCAAAGTCCTGAAATCCCCTGCCTCAATTATAAACATTTCTCCACGTCTGTCATCTCATAAAAATAATTCGAATTATTTTACCCAAAATGTTTCTCCTTGCTCTCATTAGAGCTCCTCTGCTCGTTTCTCTCCTTTGTTCTACTTTGATGATTTTTTTATTACCTACAATAATTGAGATTTGTGTACCAATTTGGAGATTTCCCACAGTACTATCTTATCCTGAGCCCTTGGGAAAAAATAAAAAAATGAAATGAGGCTAATCCAGTATCATTTCATAGGGTTCCTATTGTTAACCTCTTCCTTCCAGAGGAAAATGACCATTTATCCCAACTCTGTTTACTTTGTAAGACAATTCTCACCCCATCTCAAAAGTTTTCTCGAATCCCAACAAAAGTCATTTATTACCTTTCTTCTCTTCTCTTTTTCTGAGACAGGGTCTTGCTCCTTCATCCAGGCTCAAGGGCACTGTTGTAATCGTGGTCACGGCAGCCTCAGCCTCCTGGGCTCAATCAATCCTCCCACCTTGGCCTCCAGAGTAGCTAGGACTAGGACTGCAGGCACAGGCAACTACATCTGGCTTTTTGTTTTGTGTACAGACAGGGTCTCGCCATGTTGCCCAGGCTGGTCTCCAACTCCCGGACTCCAGTGATCCTCCTGCCTCGGCCTCCCTAAGTTCTAGGATGGCAGCTGTGCACTACCGCTCCTCCCCATCAGTTATTGGCTTTAGTGAAATGTAACTGACATATAATAAACTGCACACTTTGATGAGCTTTGTCACACGTATCCGCCTGTGAAGCCATCCCAGTCAAGATCATAAACAAATCCATTATCCCTAGACATTTCCTCCCACCCTCATTTCCCATCAACCACTGATAGGCTTCCTGTCACCAGATTAATTTCTGCTGTCTATCCTGCACTGAGAGGAGATCATAGCACAGGTAGCCTTCCGCCTGTACAGGTGGGATCTGCTTTCTTTCACTTAACATCACTATTTGAGATTTCACCACGTTGTGCGTAGCAACGGTTGGAGGATTCTAAAGAGCATGTCACTGGCTGGATATCCACGTTTTGTCTATTCATGTATCAGCTGGTGGCTATTTGGGTAGTTTCCATTTTGGGGGCCTGGATGAATAACACTGTCATGAGCATTCACGTGCAAGTCTCCATGTGAACACCGGCCTTCATTTCATTTTCCTTTGGTATATACTTAGGACTGAAAGGGCTGGGTGGTTTAATAGTATCAACTCAATTCTGATGCTTCTGGAATGACTTTTTATTTTTCTGAGATGGAGTCTCACCCTGTTGTCCAGGCTGGAGTGCAATGGCACAGTCTCGGCTCACTGCAACCTTTGCCTCCCGGGTTCAAGCAATTCTCCCGCCTCAGCCTCCCAAGTAGCTGTAATTACAGGCACCATCCACCGTGCCTGGCTAATTTTTTGTATCTTTAGAAGAGATGGGGTTTCACCATATTGGCCAGGCTGGTCTTGAACTCCTGACCTCATGATCCGCCCACCTTGGCCTCCCAAAGTGCTAGGATTACAGTTTTGAGCCACTGCACCCGGCCCTGGCATGACATTTTTAAGGTTCTGTAAAAATCAAAATAATGTATATCCTTTCTCCTTTATGTATTTTCTCAAAGAAAGTAAATGTAGTTCTCAAAGAACAAGATGAAGAAGTAAAATACACGGGATTGAAGCTGAGTCTGTACCTCCTTCAAACTTCCTTTGTCCTCCAGGGCTGCTCGCTCTGAGCCTCTGTAATGTGGCAGCAGCTACATATGGCCTAGGTGAAAGGCAATCCCTTGGGGACAGAAGGAAACATAATTTCCCCACTCTTGGGAGCTCCATGGTGTACAGGTGCTAAAACATTTAAGAGGCTAAACAAAGTCATCCACCAGCCCAGCTGGGGTGTATTATTTGAGTACAGGAAGGATTTATGGCTCAGGACATAGTGGAAAGTAAAGAAGACTTTCCTGTGTTTCATCTTCTAATGCTGTTAGACTTGTTTAAAAATGTTTGTAAAATTAGAAAAAATGAAACAAAGAGAGAGGAGAGAGAGGGGAGAGTAACGAGAGAGAAAAGTCCGAGGAAAAAAAAATGGGACTAAATTCTCAGATTCTGTGTTTCAGGCAAGTCACTTCCCTTATCTTGAAGAAAGTTAAAAGACACGAGGTGAATCGCTGTTTGGATTTCGTGGCTGTGGTGGAGGTCGTGTTTGAGTTGTCACCCTCGATGCCTCTTTTGTGAAGGGGCCATCACAGAATTAACGGCATGTAATTTTGAAGCTCCAGGTGTATAGGAAATGGTCTTGTTATTTTTAATTTATGAGCTCCTGTAGCAATAGACTTAAGTTAGGACTCTCCCCCCTGCACAGGTAAAGAAATACTGGTGATGTTTAAATTTACTGCAGCTTGAATAACACTTCGCTTCCCTCCTCCCATTCCCCAGCCAAGCATGATCCGGGCTCCATAAATCAACGCTCCTTACATGCCCGGCGTAAAGGAAATACAGAACATGCAAAGTGATAAATCCGCTGCAGATCTTTTAGACTGTGTTTGGCAATCAGGACCACAGGAGAAGGGTAAAGATTAACGGTATCTAGTCTTATCTTCCTCTACCTTTAGTGTGAAAGCTAAAACTGAATGCTCAGGATCCTAAGTAATAAATGATATGGGATGCTCTGATTTATCCAAAAGATACCAGGTTTACATTCAACACATTAACAGGTGGGGACACTGAGGAACAAAGAATGGAAGACAGGAGCTCGGCAGAGGGAGAGGACCAGTGCAGGCCGAGTCTGCAGGTGCAACACCTCAGTAGCCTGAATACCAACAAATACGTTCCGAGGGCCAGAGCGGCGCCTCATGCCTGTAATCACAGGACCTTGGGAGGCCAAGGCAGGCCGATCACTTGAGGTCAGGAGTTTGAGACCAGCCTGGGCAACATGGCAATACCCCATCTCTATGAAAATTACAAAAATTAGCCAGGCATGGTGGCACATGCCTGTAATCCCAGCTACTCAGGAGGGTGAGGCGGGAGAATCACTTGAACCCAGGAGTTGGAGGTTGCAGTGACTGAGATTGCACCACTGCACTCCAGCCTTGGCAACAGAGTGAGACTCTGAGACTCTCTCTCTCTCTCTCTGAGGCTGGCGGTGGGGAGGGGGGGCGGGGAGTGGGGAGGAAGAACCTCAGAACCTCAGCTGGCCTCAATATGCACTTGATAAATTGCACTAATCACAGATCGTTTTCATGTTAAACTTAGCGCCGATGCTTGAGGTGGTGAATTTTATGTATCACCTTGGCCAGGCCGTGGCGTCCAGTTGTTTGGCCAAATGCTAGTCTAGATGTTGTTCCGGCCGTATTTACCAGATGATATTAACACTTAAAGTCAGTAGGCTCTGAGAAAAGCAGATTGCCCTCCACGAGTGCGGGTGGCCTCATCCAGTCAGCTGAAGGCCTGAAGACTGGCCCTGGACTCAGGGAGGCAATATCAAGGCCTGCTGGCGCTTCTAGCTGTGCTGAGTTTGGACGTGCCAACCCCATGACCGCATGAGCCAGCTCTTCAGCTTGCACATCAGAGGGGAGGATGGTGGTCAGTAACTTCTCTGAGCCGGTTTACAAAATGTCTACATTCCAAATTCAAACTGTCCTTGCCACTGCCACTGCTGACAATCGGGGGGTGTTCAGGTACTTGGGGGTTCCTCACTCAGCATCAAGCAGGCCCAGGTGGCAGAGGTGGGAGACTGCAAAGAGTGTTTCGTTGGCAGAATCTCCCAACTGAGAGTTTAGAATTCAGTGTACAGACAAAATAGAGGCCGGGTGTGGTGGCTCACACCTGTAATCCCAGCACTTTGGGAGGCCGAGGCAGGGGGATCACCTGAGGTCAGGAGTTTGAGACCAGTCTGGCTAATATGGTGAAACCCTTTCTCTACTAAAAATACAAAAATTAGCCAGGCATGGTGGTGCATGCCTGTAGTCCCAGCTACTCAGGAGACTGAGGCAGGAGAATCACTTGAACCAGGGGGATGGAGGTTGCAGTGAGCTGAGATCATGCCGCTTCATTCCAGCCTGGGCGACAGAGCAAAACTCCATCAGAGAGAGACAGACAGAGAGACAGAGAGAGAGACAGAGAGAGAGAGAAGAACGAAAATAGAAAACCAAACACTGCATGTTCTCACTCATAAGTGGGTATTGAATAATGAGAACACATGGACACAGGGAGGGGAACATCACACACGGGGGTCCGTTGGGGGGTGGGGGGCTAGGGGAGCAATAGCAGGGGGTGGAGATTGGGGAGGGATAACATTAGGAGAAATACCTAGTGTAGATGACGGGAGGATGGAGGCAGCAAATCACCACGGCTCGTGTATACCTATGTAACAGTCCTGCAAGATCCCCAGAACTTAAAGTAAAAATTAAAAAAAAGAACAAAAGAAGAAAAGAAAAACTCAGCAAGCTCTTTAGAATAAAATTCCTTTCTTTTTGTCAGTCCAGCAGGGCAGCCAGTCCCACGATAGGACAGTGAGCAACAGCATGGAAGTTCAGGACAGAGAAATTCCCAAAGCCATCCAGTATTACCGGCTGTATCAGGCTCTCCTCAGTACTGAATACAATACCTGGCATACAGCATGCAGCATGAGCTCACCAAATGCTTGTTGGATGAATGAGTGGGTGGGTGGATAGATGAGTAGATGGGTAGAT
>CM052666.1:41760350-41790983 GCA_028533165.1 Leontopithecus rosalia | reverse complement strand
TGAAATTGGTTTCCCTGACAGCATCTTACAAGGGTCCCTGGGATTCTTGAGGCTTGTTGAAATTGGTTTCCCTGACAGCATCTTACAAGGGTCCCTGGGATTCTTGAGGCTTGCTGAAATTGGCTTCCCTGACAGCATCTTACAAGGGTCCCTGGGATTCTTGAGGCTTGCTGAAATTGGTTTCCCTCAGACATTCACACGAAGACATGAATTGAGCTTCCAACCCAGGCAGAGCTGTGGAAATGATTCCCATATATTGGCAGCAGATCGCCAATACCCCAACCAGCTGCCAGTCAGACAAAGGACTTGTTTAAGCAGAAAATGCCCCATGTGACCACATTCCCTGCAGCAGAAGATGGGAAGGGACTGCACACATTGGTTGTTTTCTCTAGCGCAGCTCGCTGACTTGGAGTGGCATATGCTAAGCCATGAATGTCACTTCTGTTATAATCTGTACACCACAAAATATGGCAGTTCAGAGGGCCCGCAGGGGTTGCATATTGGATGTTAGGGTTATCTATCTGAGGTGTTCTAGGCATGTTTTTAACACAAGGGAAGATAGCGCTGATGTTAGATTATGGCTGCTTTTCCTTCAGAGCTGTCGCTGTCTCTCATAAGCAATTCAGGAGGTTTGGCTTCACACAGCAAACGCCTGAGACTGTTTTCTGGGGCCCTTGACATCAGATGGCACTAAACACACATTTGGCTGCTTCTTAATGTTTCCCTTTCATGTGAGGAGTTAGAGTGAAACCATATTCACATAACTATGATTCCTGAAGATCCACTTTATCAATATACATGAATGAGACTCCCTTCTTTTCCAAGAAATCAATGAAGTCTTTTCTAAGCAGAGTAAAGCTACGACCTACCAGGGATAAATAAATAAGAAACCCGGAGGGGAGGGTTTCGCTTCTGGTTTAGCCCTTCAAAGATCTATGGCCTGACACTGCTTGGCCAGTAGTGAAGAAGGCAGGGCCAGCCAGGGCCAGCCAGGAGCCCAGATACTACCTGCGTCCGAGGACAGACAGAGCCCCACAGGAGGTGGCTCTGCCGGGCTGGCACAGTGTGGGCTGGATAAAACAATAAGGCCGGGCACGGTGGCTCACGCCTGTAATCCCAGCACTGGGGGAGGCAGAGGCGGGCAGATCACCTGAGGTCAGGAGTTCAAGACCATCCTGGCCAACATGGTGAAACCCCGTCTCTACTAAAGACGTAAAAATTAGCTGGACATGGTGGCAGGCACCTGTAATCCCAGCTACTTGGGAGGCTGAGGCGGGAGAATTGCTTGAACCTGGGAGGTGGAGGTTGCAGTGAGCCAAGATCACACCATTGCACTTCAGCCTGGGCAACAAGAGCGAAACTCTGTCTCAACAGCAACAACAACAGAAAAAACCAAAACCCAGCAGAAAATGAAGCCTCTTCAAAAGATTCAGAGGTGTGCGGTGACCTACCTGGAGCTCTGCTAAAATGCAGCTCTCTGAGGGCAGGTTTCTCTCCGTGTGGGTCACCGATATTCTCAATCACCAGCGGCTTCTGGTTCATCGGTGAGAATTTACACTCCCTCCTACAATTGGGCGCCCTGGTTCTGTGAATAGACGGCACAATTATGCACGCCAGCCCTGACCACAAGTGTCCCCTAGGAAGCTCAAGGGTGGCCCTGCTTCCATGGGAAGTCCTGGAACGGGAGGACAGGGAGCTGGAATGGGGAGCAGGGGACACATTAGGTGAAGGAGAAGACAGACACCAAATGAGAATGGGACCTGCAAAGTGCAGGGAGCGAAGGGTAGGCAAAATACTGCAGTGAAAACTGAACAGGAAACAGAAAACAACAACATACGGTAAGGTTCTACAATCTAAGTTCCTAAAAGGGCTTTTTGTTGTTTTTGTAGAGGCATCATTCTACCACATGGAAACAGTTCCAAGCTGTGAAGCTGCAGGCAGAAACTGTGCCCTGTCCCTCCACAGCAAATTCGTGCCTAAGAGTCGGAGGTCTTGCACCCAGCACAATTTTTCCTCCACCCAGATCACCTGGGACTCACTGTGGTGTGTTTAGGATGGTTTTTCTCTGGTGAAGCTGCTGATGTGGGTAATACGGGCAAGATGCAAGCAGCCCTAAGGGAACAGTGTCTGACAGAACAAAGGCAGCGTCAACCGCTCCACACCCTTCCCATCCTCCATCAACGCCAATTGCACAGCCAAGAACCACTGCTGTGCGTTAAGTGCCCAGGGACTAAAGAAAGCCTTCACTGTCCGGGCACTGTGGCTCACGCCCGTAATCCCAGCACTTGGGGAGGCCGAGGCGGGTGGATCACGAGGTCAAGAGGTCAAGACCATCCTGGTCAACATGGTGAAACCCCATCTCTACTAAAAATACAAAAAATTAGCTGGGCACGGTGGCGCGTGCCTGTAATCCCAGCTACTCGGGAGGCTGAGGCAGGAGAATTGCCTGAACCCAGGAGGCGGAGGTTGAGGTGAGCCGAGATCACGCCATTGCACTCCAGCCTGGGCAACAAGAGCGAAACTCCATCTCAAAAAAAAAGAGAGAGCCTTCACCATACAAGATTATGTATTAAAAGCATTTGCTGAAACCAGCGAGAGATGCTCTCTGCATTGGCTGCCGACGAGGGTGTGGGAATAATGGTGATCAGACCAGTGACAGCTATCCAAACAGTCCGTCACATGAGGATACACAGCGCTAGGAACAGGCCCCACAGGGCACTGATCAGAGAAGCACGTGGTCCTGAGGACAGGGCCTGGGAGCCAGGGCTCAGTCCTCTCTGCTCAGCCTGGCCACAGACCCCAGCACGCGGGCAGGGCTTGGTTTTAACACCACAGCAACCTCTAGACCCAAGGGGATAATGGTCAAGTGCACCATAAAACAGTCAGCGACACGCTCCAGAGGCCTGAAGAGTGCTTTTAGGAACAGGGAGCCATTCAACACCTACGAGGAAGAGACTGCACAGAGACGGAGGCGGACAGAAGCATCAGCACATCCTGAGGACAGAAGGGGCTTGGGCCAGCGGCAAGGACTTAGAGGAGGTGGTGGGAGAAAACGAGGGGTTGCTTGGCAAGTGTGGAAGAGACAACAGGGGTCACAAAGAAATGAATGAGAGCAACACCATACAAAGAAGAACACTGACATTTATCCAGAACATTCCAAACCCAGGAGAGACATACTTTCCCTCAGCAGGAAAACACTGTGTAAACGTCGGAATCTTCAAGAGGAGATGGATAAACAGAGCAAGGGAGGGAAGAAAGAGGGGGGGAGAGTGAGAGAGAGGGAGGGGAAGGGGGAGGGAGAGAGAGGGAGGGGGAGAAAGAGCGAGAAAGAAGGTCAACTCGTGTGGTGACTCAATCATGAGCAAAAGAACAGATGAAGGGATTTGAAGACAGTGAGTAAGTTCTGCTCTGAAGTCATCAGAATCTGTGATGACAGAATGGAAAGGCATTTATTTATATTAAGCAATAGGAAAATTTAAACAAAGACGTGGAGAATTTAAAAAAAAAAACCTTAATTTGATTTTACTTGGAAATTTGATTTGAATTCGGTACAAAGGTTGTCAACTAAATATAAAAGCTGAACACCAAACATTACAACGAAGAAGTGGTGTCCGAAGGCAGGACTGAAAGGCTCCCTCCTCGTCAATGCCATGGAACGGGCAACGTCTGCTCTGCCAAAACTGGACGGTGTCTTTGTGCTCCTCTGATCAATTTTTACCACTTTTCTTTTTTTTTGAGACGAAGTCTCACTCTGTCACCCAGGCTGGAGTGCAGTGGTGCGATCTTGGCTCACCGAAACCTTCACCTCCCAGGTTCAAGCAATTCTCCTGCCTCAGCCTCTTGAGTAGCTGGGATTACAGGAGTGCACCACCACACTCGGCTAATTTTTGTATTTTTAGTAGTGACGGGGGGTTCGCCATGTTGGCCAGGCTGGTCTTAAACTCCTGACCTCGTGATCCGCCCGCCTCAGCCTTCCAAAGTGCTGGGATTACAGGCGTGAGCCACTGCGCCTGGTCACCATTTTTCAAACTCTTGCTCTGAATGTAGATGAAAATTCTCCAGAAGCTAATTTTGTCCATGAATTTAAAAAACATGGTTTTTAATGGTTCTTTGGGAAAGAAAATCAAATGCAAAGATATGAGGTCACCCAAAAGACCCATTTTTTGTTTCCTGGTTCAATTCTATGCATAATCCGGAATCCACTAACTGCACCTCACATGGAAATGAAGGTTCCACTGCCTCAACCTACAAAGCTAGGGTTTCACCAGAGAGCTTTTATCGGGTTTCATGCACTTCATACTTTAAAAGGTAAAGTACATCATTAAGTCGATCTTTATTCAAAGTGAACCGTCAGCAAATGGGAAAATCTATCATCCTCTACTTCACCATTTTCTATTAATGTGAATATCATGCAAAAAAAAAATTCCTCGTTTGAAATGTTCTTGATGTTCAAAGCCAGTACATACTAGCTAACCAACTTGATGATCAATTGTTTCCATCTCTTTTTCTGGTTGACTGTTACTATTTTTTCCAGAAACAGTGTTTTTTCTCAAAAAAAAATGGGGGTGCTGAAATTCTGAAGCAAAGACAGTCTGAGAGAGAGGGCTGCAGCACAGAGCAGGTGCCTCAGGCTCCATCCTCCTCGTCAGCCGTGCAGCTCCAACCACCGGCGCGAAGGGCCACTTCTTCTTCTACTTCTAGTTATACACAAAATGCAAGCCCTGGTTTTTTATTCTTGGATTCAACAGACAGAAAATTCTTCCATCAGCAGATCTTTCTAAATGCTTCCTCTCAATTTCTATACTTATCACAGACCAGTCACTGTGTGTGGATCAGCACAGACTACACTCTGCTTACTCAAAATTGAAATTCTTATTTTATAGACATTGAATTTGAGAGGCGACAAGGTCCAGACCTCCACCCACAGTTCTGAAAAGTAAGCATTTAAAAAGGAAGGCTAATTCCACAATATGTATATATTTCAAAATGTATTTTACTCCGTAAATATATACAATATTTATTAGTCAATCAAAAAGAATACTCAGCGCTCTGAGAGGCCGAGGCAGGTGGATCACTTGAGGTCAGGAGTTTGAGGTCAGCCTGGCCAATATGATGAAACCCCATCTCTACTAAAAATATAAAAGTTAGCTGGGTGTGATGGTGCACGCCTGTAATCCTACTTGAGAGGCTGAGACAGAGTCGCTTGAAACTGCGAGGCAGAGGCTGCAGTGAGCTGAGATCGCGCCACTGCACTCCGGCCGGGAAACCAGTGAGTGAGACTCCATCTCAAAAACAAATAGATAAATACAGTTTAGGCTGGGTGCAGCGGCTCATGACTGTGATCCCGGCACTATAGGAGGCCGAGGTGGGAGGATTGCTTGAATCCGAGTTCAAGACCAGCTTGGGCAACAAACACGGGGAGACCCCATCTCTACAAAAAATAAAAATAAAGTAGCTGGGCCCAGTGGTAGATTTCTGTGGTCCCAGCTACTCAGGAGGCTGAAGTGGGAGGATCACTAGAGCCTGGGAGGCTGAGGCTGCAGGGAGAGTGCGATCCTGTCTCAAAAAATTTAAAAAATATTTTAAAAATAAAAATAAATACATTTTAAATAAAGGTTAATATCACAGAGAAAAGTACACATGTGCAATCCTCAACAAAGAGGGCGTTTTTCTGTTGTCTGTGTTACTGTTGTTCGACTCTGCTTTTCAAACAGATCACAGGGCCCAGGAGTTTCAAACATGTTTTACAGGCAATCATCAGTTCATGATTACAGTAAACAAAAACAACACACCCTATAATAAAGTGTCTCACTGAGTCTGTTTAGTACAGAGAACAGGAATGTGGGCTCTCAAGGGAGAGGAGATGAGGGTGGATTTCCCACTCCCACTCCTGGCTATGTGGCTTTGGATCAGAAATTCAGGGAAACCATCTTCTTTATCCACAAGACAGAGAAAGTGACGGGCTCCGCCTCACATCGTTTCTCTGAAAATGAAGATTCTGCACATGAAGAGCTGGTTAACAGTGAGTGGTGCTTACTGAGTGCTCGGTAAATGTCGGCCACGTGGGCCAAAAATCTGGCAAATGCCGTCCCTCCCACAGAAAATGAAATGGCCCCAGCACAGCCGCTGCTTCTTTTTTTCTTCTCTTTTCTTTCCTTCCTTCTTTTTCTTTCCTTTCTTCCTTCCTCCCTTCCTCCCTTTCTTTCTTTTGTTCGTTCTTTCTTCCCTTCTTCCTCCTTTTTCTCTCCTTCCTTCCTTCCTTCCCTTCCTTCCTTCCTTCCCTTCTTTCCTTCTTTCCCTCTTGTTTTTTTGAGACTGAGTCTTGCTTTGTCACCCAGGCTGGAGTACAGTGACTCATCTCAGCTCACTGCAACCTCCACCTCCTTACTTCAAGCGATTCTCATGTCTCAGTCTCCCAAGTAGCTGGGATTACAGACCTGCACCACCACACAAGGCTGATTTTTGTATTTTTAGCAGAGACGGGGACTCGTCATGTTGGCCAGGCTGGTCTTGAACTCCTGGCCTCATGTGATCCATCTACCTTGGTCTCCCAAAGTGCTGGAATTACAGGTGTAAGTCACCATGCCTGGCCCAGGACAGCTTCCTGAGAGCAGGCCACCCTTGTGCCCTGACTCCAGGGCCCTGCACGCTCAGAGGACTACGTCTCCGCTGCAAGAGTTGAAAGTGATGAGCACAGACTGGAGGTGTAGGAGCTGACTCCACCCCCAAACCCCTATGAGGACAGACACTTATCAAAAGCTGTCATGACCATCACCTTACACAGCTCCACGTCAGCTAAAACCAAAGGCTCTTTGAACTCAGTTTACAGTCTGACAACATAAGCTGGACAGGTTTTGGCTTATCACACGTACATCAGAGGATGTAAAGGGGTCACAGACACCCCGGGGTCTGCCTCTTGACATGATGGGCCTGGAGCCGGTCATTCACACTTCAGCTTTCAGTGCCCTCAGTGACAGGGAGGTTATTAATACGCCGCCTCTCTCATTGGGAGGTGAGAACTCCAGCTAAGAATAGGCCTCATCAACAATGATGAGAACAGGGCAAGACATGGGCATAAGTAAAGGGTGGGGGATATAGGGAAAGATCATTCTTTTCACACCGTACTGTTTCCCACTGTACACTGTAAACCTCTGAATACAAACCATGGGCTTTTGATGCTCATTCCATTAAGCTCCGAGTGCTATCAGCGTTCACTGCAAAGGAAGCCTAATAAAGCTTTGGGAGACTTACGGATCCTTTCCAGTTCTTTGAAAGCTCACGTCGCAAGCCCTTGACACTCTGAAGTCATGGGTTTCAAGCACTTGTTTGCTGCCTGCGTCACGGGCACGGGCCGCCCAGCTGCATCATCAGTCCATACAGTGCGGGTTGTGCCTCAGTATCCCCGTGCCACCGACGCTTGGCCAGCGCTTTGCCTCAGTATCCCCGTGCCACCGACGCTTGGCTAGCGCTTTGCCTCGGTATCCCCGTGCCACTGACGCTTGGCCAGCGCTTTGCCTCGGTATCCCCGTGCCACTGAGGCTTGGCCAGCGCTTTGCCTCAGTATCCCCGTGCCACCTATGCTTGGCTAGCGCTTTGCCTCAGTATCCCCGTGCCACCGATGCTTGGCCAGTGCTTTGCCATTCCTTTCTCTGACGTTTGCTTGCTTGTTTGTAAATCCTCCTGATACCCCGAACTCCAGCCTCGGGCATACTGCTTGCCCAACACTCTCAGGTTCCCAGCACATCTCATTCCCACATCCCTTCCTTGCACCTTGAACTCCTGTTCTCCTTCAATTCTGCCCAAGGGGAACCCTCGCCTCTTATTTCCTCCTGCTTTCGATGTTTTCTGGGTTGTCTTGTGAGTTAGTCAGCCTTCCGTAAAATTCTCTGGCTGGAACTGAATGGAAGGCTTTCCACATTCAAAGAATTTCAGGTTAGAAAGTCACATCAGAAGTCAATTCCCATCTGAGCACTGAACGTTCCTTCTGGTACCAAGGCCAGGTCATTACTCAACATAACTTTGATCTCCCTCAGGGACACGAATCTCACTCTCTCCTGAAACCACTGGAATTGCATTCTGCATTCTGAGCTGGGGATGTGTCTCCTCCCTTATGATTTAGCGTTTGCCTACATACTTGGCTGCTCAACAAAACCAACCAAATCTCCGTTTACACAGCAGCCCAAGAGAGAGCCCAGAGCATCCATGATACACCCAGAATCCTTCTCTTCTCCAAATGGAACCTGCCGTGACAGCGCATCTTAATGACCCCCCTTTGGACATGCTCAAATAGCCTCCTAGGAGCTCCTGTGCTTGTGACATTTCCTTGTAACTGTTCCCTCCCTTCATTCTCTCCCTAAGTGGCATGGCCATGGCCTCCCAGTGAGCTTGGAGTCCCTGCTTAATGGGCTGGGACAACACAGATATTCACATACAGGCAGAGATCCCGCAAGAGTCCTCATTGCTGGGTGGCCAGCCTGTACACATTTCCTGTTACTTCCCACACATTCGAGTTGGTCCAAGTGTTCATAGGACACTAAACATGGCACCCAGGAACAATCAAGACCCTCAAAGCCGGTCTTCCAACAAGCCCTGTATGCTGCCTTTAGGGTGCCATCGTCCAGGGCATCAGGCCTCTGTCCTCCTCTGCCTTGTCCCCGTCCTAATCAGCCCCCTTTCCTCACATTTGTGTTTTGGATGCTACCATTCGGGACAGCCACACAGCACTCCTCACCGCCACCGCTGTCACCACTTCTACAGCACTTTATCACTTTCCATCACCTTATCTGTCTTCAGAGCAACCCTCAGAGGAGGTATATCCTCATTTTATAGATGGCGAAGCTGAGGCCGAACTGCAACTTGAACCCAAAGCATCTCACGATTTCATATCTGATGCTACCGTATTTATTCTAGGCCCTGTTCACTCAGCAGTTTGCAAATCTTAGGCAGAGAAAGTTTTCTAAGGTTCAGTTTCAAATATTAAATTAAAAAATGAGTGACAGGCTGGGTGTGGTGGCTCATGCCTGTAATCCCAGCACTTTGGGGGGCCGAGGCAGGCAGATTACGAGGCCAGGAGATCGAGACCAGCCTGGTCAACATGGAATTCCATCTCTACTGAAAATTCAAAAATTAGCCGGGCATAGTGGGGCATGCCTGTAGTCCCAGATACTCAGGAGACTGAGTGGGGAGAATCATTTGAACCCAGGAGGCAGAGGTTGCAGTGAGCCGAGGGCACACCACTGCACTCCAGCCTGGGTGACAGAGCAAGACTCCATCGCAAAAAAAAAAAAGAGAGAGAGAGAAAAGGCAGAGAAATCCAGTTTCCATTTCTGGCTGTGCTATAACCCTGCTTCTAGTGGAACTTTCCTGGCCCTCGGTTTTCTCACTAATAAGGAGATGGAATCAGACAATCTCTGCAGCCCTTTCCTGCTCAGCTGTCCTTTGTCTCCTGCCCCGTCTCTGCCTTGTTGCTAAAATTAGGGAGAAAACATTGTTGAAATATCTTTCTTTTTTGTTTCTTATATTTTTAAAGTTCCCAAGATTAGCTGAATAGTATTTGGTAACTCTCTGGCTCATCTGTCAAGGAGTAAAAAACTCCCCAGCTATCTATTTAATAGCTTTTAAGCAGTTAAGTTTCTAGAATGAGAAGATAAATCTGGAAACAGCCGCCAGAGGGATCCCCAACAAAAGTTCTCATCCAGAGGAAGACCCTCTTTAGAGCTACACATCAAGAGAGCAGTGGTTCTAGGGCCGGGCGCGGTGGCTTACGCTTGTAATCCCAGCACGTTGAGAGGCCGAGGCAGGTGGATCACGAGGTCAGGAGATTGAGACCAGCCTGGCCAACATGGTGAAACCCCGTCTCTACTAAAAATACAAAAATTAGCCAGGTGTGGTGGTGCATGCCTGTTGTCCCAGCTACTCGGGAGGCTGAGGCAGGAGAATCGCTTGAACCTGGGAGGCAGACTCCACCGCTCTACAGCCTGGGTGACAGAGCGAGACCCCATTTCAAAAAAGAAAAAAAAAAGAGAGAGAGCAACAGTTCTCAACCCCAGGGCTTTTGACAATGTCTGGGGACATTTTTGGTAGTCACAACTCAGGGAAGGTCCTTCAGGCACACACCGAAGGGTACAGGTCATCCTTCAACACACAGGACAGTCCCCACAACAGTTAGCTGGCCAAGGATGTCAAGTGCCATGGTTGAGAAAGTCCCGTAAACAGTGATATCAAAGAACCGCCCCAAATGCTTTCTGGTGTTTCAGCCCAATCAGTCCATGCGAGAGGTTAACCAGGCATGCCCAGCGGAAGGAACCAAGGATCTGAACGGCTCTCTTACCGTGCAAAGAAGGAAGCGGCCACCGAGGTGCCTGCAGAAGTCTCGTTGGCCAAGCAGGAGCCCTGCGAGGCGGGGACGCTGCAGGCTGAAGGCTTGTCTGCATTGTAGCGGTTCAGCACGGCTTCGGTCAGTCCTTCCCGGCCACTCTCTGTCATCAGCTGGGAGATCTGACAAGGAAAATGGAGACTGAGCTCATTACCTGTGGCTCGCTGCGTTTCCCGACCACTGATGGCACCTCTCTATTTGGGGGAGGGAGGCAAGAGGGAACAGGGTTCTATCCCACCTGCATTCAGCCACACGTGGGTGCTTAGGGCTACTAGGACGCTCTTTTCCAGCATTTTAGCTAGGTGATAGCTCCCCATTTTCGTTAAAAATAATGGAATAAAATTACCCTTGACATTGTAAGTTTCAATTACGTCTGTGTCTTCCCTCCATTTGGAGGGAAAAACCGGAACCATTATCCATGCCCCCTTTGCTGCCCAACACCACAACGGGAACATTATCTACTGCGGGCTTCTTACCAGGAATAGCCCCGAATGCTCTGAAACGGAGGAGTGGGGCAAAGGCATGGTTTTATTAAGGGAGAAGTAACCTTGCTAATAAAAAACGTGAGGAATGAAAATACTACAGTACTTGTCACGCCTATAATCCCAGCACTTTGGGAGGCCGAGGCGGGTGGATCACGAGGTCAGGAGATCGACACTATCCTGGTCAACATGGTGAAAGCCCGTCTCTACTAAAAATACAAAAATTAGCTGGGCATGGTGGCACGTGCCTGTAGTCCCAGCTACTCGGGAGGCTGAGGCAGGAGAATTGCTTGAACCCAGAAGGCAGAGGTTGCGGTGAGCCAAGATCGCACCATTGCACTCCAGCCTGGGTAACAACAGCGAAACTCCGTCTAAAAAAAAAAAAAAAAAAAAAAAAACTACAGTATTTGGTGGTGGTGGTGTCAGTTTGCTGTGGAAAGTCAATAAAACAGGCAGCATAGAGAAACTAACACAAATAAATACAGCCATGATAAATTACCAATTTTTAAGAGTTCAGATCATTTCAACAGATCTCATTTTCCTCTTGGTTCATTAATATAAATGGCTTCCATTTTATATGAAATGATTGGCTTTATAATGGGAGTTCTAGTGGATGGGGCTTGGTCCATTTTGCCTAAATCTGCATAGTAAACTGTGAAGAACCAAACTCCGGGGCAAAACAAGGATCTTGTGTGGAAATATACTTTGGAAAAGTGTTAATCCCCACAGCAAACATAATAATCTTGCAGGCAGAGTCTCAATGTTTGGAAAACCTGTGACTTTAAATCTTGAGTCTACTTGCAAAAAAAAAAAAGTTTGTTTTAAAAAGAAAAGAGGAAATTTTAGTTCAAAAAAAGTCACCAATCTATTCAAACCCTTAAATGCTAAGTGGAAAATGTTTCTAACCACCGACAAAAAAGAAATGCCAGAAAGCAAAGATCCAGAGTAGTTTTCACTTTGTAACTGAGCGGCCAGCGAGCCAGTCAGAGCAGCCCTTTAAAGGCAAAAACATTTGTACTTTTCATGATGAGCAGAATAGCTATTACTCCGAGTCCACTGACTGGGGACTTTGCTCTGCTTAAATTCATGCTCTGACTTGGAAAGCCTTGGCATTATTCAGCAGAAATTCTGCCAGCACACACCTTCTTATTCTCATTCATTCAACGCATTATAAGGAAACTTGACCCAAGTGAGAGAAACCTCACTTGGAGAGGAGGCTGCAAGGGCAGCTGCTGGCCCGAAGGACATTCCCTGCTGACTCAGCGGAGAATGAGTCATGGCCTCTCCTTGGGCTCCCATCCACCGGCTGCTACCGTCCCCGCGGAATGGGCAGACTGGATGGTGCTGCTGATAGAGATGGAACTGGAAAGCTGAGGATGTGACCCTGCACACCATCGTCCCCACTCCGCGGGCTCCAATGTCCAAACACAAAACAAAACCCCCAAATTCATGGGACAAATTTTTTTCCAAGAAACTACAATCTAAGACATACCTCTGATTTTGACACACAGTGACATGTGAAACCAGCCTGTCTGCCTGGGTTGTTTGCTTTCATTGCTGTATTTCTTATCTAAAATTTGGAGGGACGGGACTCGGTAGGTGCTCTGCAAAGCCAGAGAGGAGCAGCTGGAAGGCGTGTGGCGAGTGACAAGATTAAACACAGAGGCATGGCGTTCTGGGTGGTGCAGATCCCCACGTCTGGTCCAGAATGCATGTGAGCAGCCCATGGGTTCACAGCTTTTGAAGACGTCTCTGAGCAAATGAATGTCAATGCATGAGCTTCCTTACTAGAGAGCTATTGGTTATCCTGTGCCAAGCAAAATGGTTCCTCTTACTTTTAAAGAATCAGGGATTAGGCCGGGTGCAGTGTCTCATGCCTGTAATCCCAGAACTTTGGGAGGCCAAGGCAGCAGATTAGGAGGTCAGAAAATCGAGACCATCCTGGCCAACATGGTGAAACCCCGCCTCTACTAAAAAGAACAAAAAATTAGCCAGACGTGATGGCGCACACTTATAGTCTCAACTTCTTGTTAGGCTGAGGCAAAGGAATCACTTGACCCAGGAGGCAGGGTTGCAGTGAGCCAAGATCACACCACTGCACCTCAGCCTGGCAACAGAGCAAGACTCCGCCTCAAAAACAAAAAACAAAAAGAATGGGGGGATTAGTGGCCATGAGACACTGAATTCCCAAGCCTACTAATAGAATTATTCAATAATCAACTGTTTTTAAAAAATCAGCATCACAGAACGTTTTAGAGGCAGAAGCTATTTCCAACATCATCGTCTTCGAAATTCTTCTTAGAAAAGGCATCAGAAGACCAGAGAAGTGATGTGCCTGAGCCAATCTGTATCTGGGAATAGGACCCGGACTCTTAAACCGTTCCCAGCACCTGCTTCCTTCCTCTACCTACCCCTCTTCTAAGTTTAAAAAAAGGGTCTTCCCTTCTAATCAAAAAAACTGTAATATACAGAAAAAAATCAAATAATAAAACATACACGTGTATCCACTGCCACCATTCACAAATGTTAGCATTTTTTATCTGAGAAAATATTTTCTAAAAGAAACCGAATATTATGTAAAATAAAAATTGCGCATGTCCCTAGTTGTACAGCCAGTATCAGGACTGGGGTGGGGATGCGGGAACAGGTCCCTGTTCTATCACACGCCCTCCCTCCTCAGAACCTGACAGCTCACTGTTCGGTTTCTTCTGTGCATTCTTCAGATTTTGTTCTGGTGGATCCGCAATGAGGAGAGGGCATCCTCCCAAATGCCTTGTCTATCGACTCTCACCACCTGAACGGTCACGTTCTCATTAGCATTTATGCCTAGTATCCTCTTCAGAGATTTCAGACTCTCAGAAATAACAGACCAGGCTGTGGCTATAGCAGCTGCTCATCGACCTCCCCCTCATTTCACGCTCCAGGGCTTCAGCCCCCAGCGAGGTCCTCAAACACCCTCCAGCTCCTTCTGCCACGAGGCCTTTGCTCTCCGTGTGGAATGTCCTACATTTCCTGCAGATCCACGCTCAAGCATCACTTCCTCAGAGAAGCCTTCTTCCAGGCTGTGCTTCCTCTGCCGGATGCTTCTACAGGGCCTCCGTCTTCTCCTGCAGTATCTCCGCTTTGGTTCATACCATGCATTTAACAGTAGGTCATTTTCTGCCACTACAGGAAAGCCCCCAGTCCACAGGTTAGGCCTGCTTTGCTCACCACCGTGTACCCAGGTCAGTATCACAGCTGGCACATAAGACGCTCAGAACATGTCTGTGGCATAAATCTGAGCCACTCTTACTTTCTACTGCTCACACTCATCTACTTAAATCCTAAGTCTTTTAAGCAATAGTAATTTCTTCAAAAAATTTAATTGCTTCTGTTTTTTTGTTGGTTTTTTGAGACGGGGTCTTGCTCTGTTGCCCAGGCTGGAGTGCAGTGGTGCAATCTCAGCTCACTGCAACCTCTGCCTCCCAGGTTCAACTGGTTCTCCTGCCTCAGCCTCCCAAGTAGCTGGAACTAGAGGCATGCACCACCACAGCCAGCTAATCTACTCATCTACTTAATCTGCTCACACTCATCTACTTAAATCCTCTTAAGTCTTTCAAGTAATAGTAATTTCTTGAAAAAAATTTAATTACTTTTCTTTGTTTTTTTGTTGGTTTTTTGAGACGGGGTCTTGCTCTGTTGCCCAGGCTGGAGTGCAGTGGTGCAATCTCAGCTCACTGCAACCTCTGCCTCCCGGGTTCAAGTGGTTCTCCTGCCTCAGCCTCCCAAGTAGCTGGAACTAGAGGCATGCACCACCATAGCCGGCTAATTTTTTGTATATTTAGTAGACACGGGGTTTCACTGTTAACCAGTATGGTTTCAACCTTCTGACCTTGTGATCCGTCCACCTCGGCCTCCCAAAGTGCTGGGATTACAGGTGTGAGCCACCGCACCCAGCCTTCTTTTCTATTTTGTCTGATTCTTAAGATATGACAGTCTTTTCTCTGCCCCCCCCCCCAACAATCACTGTCAAAGCATAGTGTTTTGGCTCCACAATGTTTGGGGATCAAGAGCTGCCTCTCTTTTAGCCTGCTAGTTCATTTGCTCATTCATTCGTATGAACAATCATGTGTTGGGTGCTTGGTATATGTCAGGGGAAAAAAATGCTGGAGGTTCAGGAGGCTCTCAAAATGTGCAGACTTTTCTTGTCGATATCTTGTGCAAAGACAGTCTGCAAGATAGCTCTCCAAAAGCAACTTCCATTATCTCCGTTTAGCTACATTTTTACAATTCTGGAAAACAGAAGAGCTAGGCTTGCTCTCAGTAGAAGCAGCTGTAGCTTCTTTAACAATTAAAATCATATCCATTGTAGATGATTCCAAGAGAGAACCTGCCGTGTTAGATCAGCTAACCTTTTTCCTACCTACACTTGTATGCAGGCCTTTGGAGTGCTGAGTTTTAGTGGATACCTTCTTACCAAGGTGCTACCTTGCTTGCTTGCTTGCTACCGAGATACTTGTTCATAGGAATTTACTCTTCCTTAACCCTGCAAACCTCTCTAGGGACGCGGGGCTGCAATGCCATCGGTTGTAACTGAATTGTCCTATTAATCAAAGAAACAACGTAAGACCTACTACACGAACTCTGGTTACGAAAGAACCACTCCAATCCAAATTCTGCAGCTCTCTGAAACTGTGATTGCTTATCCCTGAGCTGTAATGGCAGTGATCCATAGTCTACAACAATTAAACAGTCATTAACAGCATAAGGGATGCCCTCATGTGTCCACCCCTTTGCTGCTGATAAACCGCTCCTTCCTCATGGAAGGTTTACTGGAAACAACATTAAGTTATGTAGACTGGTTGGCTGTTGTTCCCATTTCACAGATGAGAAAACAGAGGCCAGGAAAGGAGTCTGATGATTGGTCCAATGACCGTCAGTCGTCACATAGGGAAGTTCAGCTGGAACTAGAGGCCTCCAATTGCATTTATTTCCCTTCCTTCTGCCATCTGACCTTCGTTACTGAAGTGTACTGAGTAACCCAGGCCCCAGACAGATTTGGGGGATTACAGAAGGTAAACATTGGTTAGTCTCTGTCCTCAGGAGATTTGGAAGGAAGCTAGATAAAGAAACTTGTAGTCAGCCAGAGACGTGCGCTCTCTCCCTTCTCTAAAATAAGGGGTGTGTGTGTGTGTGTGTGTGTGTGTGTATGCGCGCGCGTGTGTGTGTGCCTGTGTGTGCGTGCATGTGTGTGTGTGTGTGTGTGTGTGTGTGTATGTGTGTGTAGAAATACTACCTGTGACTTGGAAATGGGGAAGCTTCCAAAATGTGCTTTTAGCCCAAGCTTTAGGTCAAAGAAGGCCTCTGTGGGGCCTCAAAGACTCCATATTCCCCTTCTCAGTTCTCATGGGTGGGCTCCGCAGCATCCGGCTGGTGGAGAGGCCTGGGGAAGAGGAGGAGCTGAAGCTTGGTCACTTCCGACATGCTCTGAAGGAAAGAGGCCCTGGGCCCACGGCTTCAGCCCTGCTTAGACCAACACAAAAGAACCCTCACAACACACCTCGTGCCCTCGCTGCGAGCTCGCCCCACTCTCCAGCCTCCCCAGCCAGAGCCGGTTCTCAGGAGTGGCATTCCACTGAATTCCTGATGGGATCTGGGACTTTATGTTCCACCGCCCACCCACTCCACAGCACTCCAAAGTCTCCTCTTGGCTCTGGAATTTCATCTCAAGGCACTGGCCTTTCCTGCTCGTCAGGAGGACTCCGCACACTTCAGAGCAAGTCTTTCCAGGAGGGGCCTGCTTCTCGCTGCTAGCTAAAGATCACTCTGGGTGTAGAACTCTGCCAGGAAGCCTTGCTACGCTAAGTCCACCGGGCGTGGGCATGACCACCTGGAGGAACCCTGCCCCTTCTCCAGCCCCATCTCTGCCCCCCAGGCCAGGTGAGCAGCCACAGACAGAGCTAAGGATGGCCTTTAGTGGACAAATATAGATCCCTTGCTGCAGTCCTGAGGGGTCACCTGTGGATTCTAAGGCAATTCAACCATTTCACCAGAAAGGGAACTGATGGTCAGAGAGGTGGAGCTCTTTCCCCGAGGGAACACAGCCGGTAAGAGGAGGAGCCATGGCTGGAACTCGGATCTGTTTCCTGAGGTGGCTTCTGTGCTGCACTTCTGTGGCTTCAGTTCAATTTCCCTCCCTCCTCATCCCCCCCGGGACCCTTCCTAACTCAAGGCTGCCCTTGGAACCCCTCCTTGCAGTCCACCATTAGAGAACACCCCCAAGACAGGATGTTCCCCTGAAACTGGAACCTCGGCACATAATTCTGAATCAAGAACCTTATTTGTTTTTTCTTTTTTTTTTTTTTGAGACAGAGTGTCACACTGTCACCCAGGCTGGCGTGCAGTGGTGTGATCTCAGCTCACTGCAACTTCCACCTCCTGGGTTCAAGCAATTCTCCTGCCTCAGCCTCCCAAGTAGCTGGGACTACAGGTGTGGGGTACCACGCCCGGCTAATTTTTTGTATTTTAGTAGAGATGGGGTTTCACCATGTTGGCCAGGATGGTCTCCATCTCCTGACCTCATGATCCACCTGCCTCAGCCTCCCAAAGTGCTGGGATTACAAGGCATGAGCCACCGTGCCTGGCCAAGCGCCTTATTTTTAAAGGACTATGGCTTACATCTGCATTTTAGACTGTTAGAAATTTATTTCTTCTCTTGCGATCCTATGAAAGATACACGATTCTTCCTGAGAAAACTCTGGTTCCAAAACCTCCAAAGGTCCACTGAGCACATTTGAAAACCCTGCAGTCCTCGTGGAAAGGCCTCATTATCTTGGTGATGTGTGTGTGTCACTGTCACAGTCTAAGAGCAGTGGCTGAAAACACGCTGAGAGCCGTCCTGATCTCAGTCCCCGGACGGGGACTACATTTTCACCACAGGATTTTATTTGGTTTGGTTCTGACTGAAACCTGTTTTCAGCTCTCCGTCTTGGTTACAGGGGACCATGTCACTCCTTCAGGGTACCTGTGACTTTGCAAACAGCACATCATATCCCTCAGGTGGTGGTAAAATGGAAACGGGTAGCAGCAAAAGACTAGGCTGCAGGGAGAGTGTGCACGTGTGTATGCAGTGTCAACACGTGTGCACGTGCAGGAACATGGGAGGTCTTCAATGCACGTGAGAACCCCAAGCACCACTAACGAGCAGGGAAAGAGTGCTTTCCACAGACCACGTGGAAACAAAGCTTCTCCATATGGTTTAACTTGTAATTCACGTCTTTCAACCATGTTTAAATTTTCATAGCACACGCGTGCTAGATGTCAGGGTCTCCATGTACATGAGAACCCCAAGCACCATTAATGAGCCATCAAAGTCTGCTTTCCACAGACCACGTGGAAACAAAGCTTCTCCCTATAGTTTAACTTTTAATTCTCGACTTTCAACCACATTTAAATTTTTACACAGATCCCTCAGTGAGAGGAGCTCTTATTCACTCCCAAAGAAAGAGTGAATCCCAAATGGGGTTACAATCTTGACCACAGAATCAAGACAAAAGACGTGTGGCTCTTCCCAAGCTGTTCCCACATCGCAAATTGCACTCTGTAAGCCACTGAGCTTTAACTTCCACACTGAGGGAAGAACTCCGAGAGCGACCGGTGTGCGTCAGCATGGGCGACCATCTTAAATGGCATTATTGACCCAGAAAGCCACCGCCCTCTGAGTCTGCCAAGACAGCAGGGACACCAAACGGTATTTGTTTCCTGTGGAGACATCCACAGA
The DNA here is from genome assembly GCA_028533165.1 of Leontopithecus rosalia. NCBI lineage: Eukaryota > Metazoa > Chordata > Mammalia > Primates > Cebidae > Leontopithecus > Leontopithecus rosalia. Next base: position 41,772,367 of record CM052666.1, on the reverse strand, counting down.
GAGCAACTGCTTCTCCCTCAGTCTTCAGTTAATGACACTTAACAACACGATGTCCCTCCTCAAATCCCAGAAAATCACATTTAAGAACATTATTCTCTTACACAATTAATATCTCACTGCCTTGGGACACCTTTTATTGATACCTGCTACCTCTACTGTTACTTAATGCTTTAATGGTTTATAAACAGTGGGTGCTCCATAAATATTTTTGATTCAGGTTAGCACAAATCAACTCACGATTACCTTGGAAAAGACCATTCACAGCTCATTTTTAAACCCTTGATATTGGCTTAGGGTGTGTCTATGCTGTCCGTTGCTATGCTCTTAGGAAATAGAACGCCAGAATACGCTTGAGTATATTCTGTAAAATATGTATTATGACAGTCAGTCTGCAAAGGGAAAGATCAAGCAGTGCACGCCCAGACCAAAGAGAAACAGCGTAGAGCTGATCACACAGTCAGAGGCAGATGGCACCTCACTCCAGCAACCACCACGCAGTGACACAGTCCACATAAACCTGATTCAGTTTTTGCTCATAACAGAGAGAGAGAAAAAAAATTACATCCCTTTTCTATCTATGAGTCTTTGCTTTGACTGCAGGAAAATGTCTCAACCCCCACACCAGGTCACTTCTGGAGCTGACTATAAAAACGTATCTGGGCTGGGAGCGGTGGCTCAAACCTGTAATCCCAGCATTGAGGAGGCCGAGGCGGGCGCATCACGAGGTCAGGAGTTCGAGACCAGCCTGACCCACATGGTGAAACCCCCGTCTCTACTGAAAATACAAAAATTAGCCAGGCATGGTGGCTCACGCCTGTAATTCCAGCTACTCAGGAAGCTGAGGCAGGAGAATCGCTTGAACCCGGGAGGCAGAGGTTGCAGTGAGCCGAGATCCACGTCACTGCACTCCAGCCTGGGTGACAGAGTGAGACTCTGTCTCTAAAGGAAAAAAAACAAAAGTATCTGTCAGAGGGGTCTCCAAGAACAGGCTCCCCTTAAGGAGCAGATGTCACTTTGTCACCCCACCAGACCGTTCCTTCCTGGCCAACGACAAGCAGCTACAGAGGACTCTTGCTCTGACAACCACAGGTGCATGTCTCTGGCTTCAACGCCACTCCCCCTGGGGAATGAAACGCTTCGTTTTATGAGTTATGTTTATTTCATGCTTGCAGGCAGAAAAACAGAAGAAATGACCCACTTAGGAGGGACGCACCGGGATGCTTCCTAACCCGGGACGGCTCCTCTTCAGCAGTGCCCGTGTCTGTCTGCGTCTCCGCGTCACGCAGCCTCGGTCCTCACTAAGCCATTCCACTCGCCTCTTTTTTCCCCGTGCCTCCTGACCCCAAGTATCAGGCAAACTCGTGGATCCGTTTAGACTTCATTCTCGCCCTGCTTGTCTCTTCGCTTCCCGCACACCAGAGCTACCCAGAACTGCGGTGCTGCCTTTCCCAGGCAGGGTCACGCTTGCTGTGGCCGTGTTAGAATGTTTCCTAAGCAGAATTTGTGATGAGGGCAAAAGCTGGCATCAGCAAGACATGTTTTGTTTAGAAGTCTCAGTAGACATTGCAGAAAGTTAACTATTGATGGGTTCTTCCTTGAATAAAATATACTGAAAACTAGAGCAAGTAAATGGATTTCCCCCAACCTATCTCATCAAAATAGTTTTTATTTTAAAATAATACAGAAGAACAAATATTGTTTGATTCCACTTATCTGAAGCACCTGAAAAAGTCAAATTCAGAGTCATTGTTAATGGGGCAGAGTTTCAGTGTGGGAAGATGGAAAAGTTCTATCGGTGGTGGATGGTGGTGGTGACCGCATGAAAGCGTGAATACACTTATTGTCACAGAAGTGCAAGCTTAAAATGGTTAAGATGCTAAACTTTAGGTCATATACATTTTGCCACAATAAAAAAAAGAAAGAAAGAAGGAAGGAAGGCCAGGTGGAGTGGTCAAGCCTGTAGCCCCAGCACGTTGGGAGGCCAAGGCAGACAGATTGCTTGAGCTCAGGAATTCAAGACCAGCCTGGGCAACACGGTGAAACCCTGTCTCTGCCAAAAATACAAACATGAGCCGGCAAGGTAGCACACGCCTGGAATTCAGCTACTTGGGAGGCTGAGGTGGGAGGATCTCTTGAGCCCGGGAGGTTGAGCTGCAGTGAGCCATGATTGTGCCACTGCACTCCAGCTGGTGTGACACAGCAAGACCCTGTCTCAAAAAATAAGAGACAGAGAGAATCCCACACTGCCAGAGTTACTCCTCTTAACCTGTTCCAGTGGCTACACTCCTGCTTTGCCATTTTGGAGAGTACGGTCATAAGGCCCATCAATGTTCAGGCCGGAGTCAAGAGAAGAGGGCCAGGAGCCCAGGGTTTCTGTCTTCCGGTGATGGATAGGCCTCTACACACGTCACGAGGTGCGTTTTGCAGGGTGGCCTCAGTGACAAGACCCCACTTTGCTTATGCCCGAGGCCTGCAGGACGAAGAACTGGGATGGGAAAGAAACTCAGAGAGAAGCCAAACTCGGAGAAGTGGGAGGAGATGGGCAGGGAAAGCCCCACACAAACCCAGCTCTTTGGTTAAACATCATCTGATTGCTTTACACTCACCTGAGTCAATACCATCCCTCCTTAACTTCCCTCACACCTGCCAAGCCACACGTGAGTGATCAGTCAGCACTGCTTCTGTAACGTAGTATTCCACAGCTGGGGTGGCCAGATCTTTTCTCAGGCTCATGATTTGCTTTCAGGCATTTTAACAGGATACAGCTTTTTCCTGCCGCTGTCCTCATACTGTCTCAGAGAAACAGCAGTTACTGCCCAGGGTGAAGCTCGCCCCAGGCCTGGCCTAGTCCTCGCAGCTCACAGGGACACAAATCACCTGAGACGCTGAGGCTGGCCTTGAGTCAGACAGATTCCGCTCTGTGCTGTTCAGCATCTCCAGCCAGCACCAGCCGGCCATGATGGGATTCCTATGTCCCAGGGCTGGACGTTTGATTACCCTTATTATCTTAGCTTGCTTTGGCTATAAATTTTATTAGTGGCCATAAAATTATCCATCCACAGCATTTGACTCAGTGACCTCTTGCAAAAGAGAATTCCATAACTGGCCACACATGGGCCTGGGAGGGCTGCCTTTCCTTCACCCTCAATTTATAGCGCACCTCCAGTGCTCTGCCCTGCAGGATGAGACTCTGCAAACAGAAGAGGCTGCTCATGTTTCAGGATTCTCACTATCAGGGCTCAGATCTGGCCCCTCAGCACCTGATAACTGTTTTCCTTTATCCTTTGTGTTGCTAGAAGGTAAAGGAGCAGGCCACCTGCCTGCTCCAGGAAGGGCCGGAATTCAGCAAAGGGCCAGCTGCATGTCTCTTTGGGGTTCCTCCCTTAGAGTTCTTATTTTTTGTTTTTCTTTTTCCTTTTTTTCTTTTTTTTTGAGACAGAGTCCAGCTCTGTTGCCAGGCTGGAGTGCAGTGGCGCAATCTTAGCTCACTACAACCTCTATTCACTACAATCTCTGCCTCCCGGGTTCAGGCAATTCTCCTGCCTCAGCTTTGCAAGTAGCTGGGACTACAGGTGCACGCCATCACGCCCAGCTAATTTTTGTATTTTTAGTAGAGACAGGGTTTCACAATGTTGGCCATGCTGGTCTCGATCTGTTGACCTCATAATCTGCCTGCCTCGGCCTCCCAAAATGCTGGGATTACAGGCGTGAGCCACCGCGCCCGGCTCCTCCCTTAGACTTCTTAGTTCCAACATGTGCAGCTTAAGGTAGAGATCAAACTGTTTAGGAGTCTCCTATAACAGATGACACGGTCCTACCAGGAAGTCTGTAGCATTTCCACAGAGGCATGTGACTTCACCTTGCAGGTGTGCTGAATCACGACACACTCCCCAGCTCTGCTTTGGGGAGTGTTTTCAGTGACACAGTCAGTGGTGCACAAGGAAACAAGCAAAGCAGTTGCCACGATGAGATCAGCTTCAGCCTCAGAGGCCCTTGAGGATGTGAAATCAGGTAGCCCCGCACGCCATCATCATCGCCACCATCACCGCTTTTGAGCACTTACCCTGAGCCAGCTCTGTTCTAAGAGCGTTATATGTACTGCGACATTTAAAGTTGTCATTTCCTGACAACCCTGGGAAGTAGGCTCAACTGTGATCAAGTAAGAGCTTCGGCTCTGTCTGACGCCTGGCAAGGCCCTGAGGCAGGTAAGGCCAGGACTTGGTGTCTGGCTGTTGAGTTTATACTGGGCAGCTCAGGCCCACATCACCCAGAGAATGTACAGCTCAAGGAGGGCTACCCTCTTCAGAAAATGTGCTAATAGCAAAACATTTTATTTAAAAAAAAGAATCATTTGAGGCCAGGCGCGGTGGCTCACACTTGTCATCCCCGCATTTTGCTCGGCCGAGGCGGGTGGATCATCTGAGGTCGGGAGTTTGAGAACAAGCTGGCCAACATGGCAAAACCCCGTCTCTACTAAAAACACAAAAATTATCCAGGCATGGTGGCACACTCCTGTAAGCCCAGCTACTTAGGAGGCTGAGACAGGAGAATCACTTGAACCCAGGAGGCGGAGGCTGCAGTGAGCCAAGATGGCACCACCGCACTCCAGTCTAGGCGATAAAGTGAGACTCAGTCTCAAAAAAAAATAAATTAAAAAAAAAAACATAAGAATCCTTTGAAGAAGTGATCATAATTAGGATTATTTGAATAACTAAGCACAATAAGCTCTCCCTATCCCATGTTTTGCGATGTCTATGATCAAATAAAATAAAATGGGCTAATCTGGATGTAATTGATTTCACTTTCAATTTCCAACTCAGAAAGCTCAGACTGAGTAGTCAAGATGAAATCACAACCCTAAGCAACTCAACCCCGATGTCAGGGTGTGACCAGAGACTACTCCTAGGCCAGCTCCTATGCACAGAATCACCTGTGGGCGGCTCTTCTACTGGGGGAGGCGACCATTGTTTCTCACCCCCAAATAGCAAACCAAGAGCCAGTGCCCCAGGATGCATGCCTTGACTACTTGTTTCCTGCACTCAGCGAGCACGCCAGCCCCCCACAGGATTCCAAGCCCGTCCTCATGATATCGGTGTGATCCCGCGGACCCTACCGGAGCAATCCCAAAGCCTAAAGCATGTCTGGCTTTACAGGTGCCTCTTGTCCGTCTCTCCGAAAGTAAAGGGTCAACCCCAGGGCCGTAGGGACTGTGTCTGTTCTCCTCAGTATTACCAGCACAGGACAGGGTCTGGACATGGAATATATCTAACAAATACATTAATTCGTGCATGAATTAACAGATACATGCAAATGGAGATGAACTCCATTTAGTCGGGATGCGGTTGCTGGAGTCGTGTTTGTTTCTAAGGGATAAAAGCTTGTTTTCACTTGGTTTTGAATATCGTGAATAGGGTACAGAAAGCTCTATTGAATCAACTGAGATGCTTCAGCATATACATAATTCAATATAGTGGTAATAAGCAAACTGCTGGAGTTGGGGAAGAAAGGGCAAACAAGGAACAAATCGAGACAGAAGAACAAAAAGGAAGAAGCATAAGAAAAAAGAAAAACAAAACAGTGTACATAAAGAGATGAGAAGTGGGGGGCAGCAGCCGTGGTTCCTCTCAGTCAGTCTGAGTGTGAGCATGTGACAGCCGTAGCTGGACAGCTGTGGAATTCTCTGGAATATGGACAGGTGATCATAGGAATCCAGGTTCTCGGAGAGGGGAAACCAAGCACAGAGGTGAAAGGCCCCCGCCCCCGTTTCTTCCCCACGCCAGACATGAGCTTCAGCCACACTCAGAGAGCTGGGGTGCTAGGTGAAATGTACAAACTGACCAACTTAAGGACTACTGTCACAAAAATCAAGGATCCTCTTCCTTCCTTCCTTCCTTCCTTCCTTCCTTCCTTCCTTCCTTTCTTTCTTCCTTTCTTTCTTTTTGAGACAGAGTTTCGCTCTTGTTACCCAGGCTGGAGTGCAATGGTGCAATCTCGGCTCACCGCAACCTCTGCCTCCTGGGTTCACGCAATTCTCCTGCCTCAGCCTCCTGAGTAGCTGGGATTACAGGCACGCGCCACTATGCCCAGGTAATCTGTTGTATTTTTAGTAGAGGCGGGGTTTTACTATATTGACCAGGATGGTCTCGATCTCTTGACCTCACGATCCACCTGCCTTGTCCTCCCAAAGTGCTGGGATTACAGGCTTGAGCCACCAAGCCCGGCCTCTTTTATCCGTTTAAAAAACAGACCTGGGCTGAGCGCACTCTCTTACACATTTCATCCCACCACTTTGGGAGGCCAAGGCAGGCAGATCGCTTGAGGTCAGGAGTTCCAGAACAGCCTGGCCAACATGGTGAAACCTTGTCTCTACTAAAAAGACAAAAATTTGCCACGCGTGGTGGTAGGCACCTGTAGTCCCAGCTACTTGAGAGGCTGAGACAGGAGAATCACTTAAACCCAGGAGCTAGAAGTCGTAATGAGCCAAGATCCCACCACCGCACTCCAGCCTGGGCAACAGGGCAAGACCCTGTCTCAAAAAAATAACAATAGATAATAGAATAAAATTAAAAATAGACCTAACCTTTGAAGAAAAGAGCTTGGAATTTCTGACTGTTGAATACTTGCTTCATGTAAGTTTTGCAGGATGTGGTGTTGATTAGTCACACTGCCAAGGGGAGCACGATAAGATCAGGAGGCCGAAAGTTCCATTAGCTGAACCGATGCAGCTCGTAACCCTCATACGGATCATGGCCTTTTCCATCAGTTCATCCGCCATCTTTCTCGTCGGGAAAGGTCATCATCATGCATCTCTAAGCAGTCCCTTCCCAGGGTCTATGTCACCTACATTCCCGAGTTCTTCACTGAAGTCTTGGCTAATGCTTGGGAAGCTTTCAAGGACACCAGCAGTGCATTATACCCTGGGAACCCCCCCGTCACAGCCGCGAAGGCGATGCCTAAACTGGAGACAGGCTGGACCAAATCAGATTGACACCCAGTGCCTAGCAAAGGGCAGGTCAGGCAGCAGGCCTCTGGTCAATGTGGCACATTAAGTGTTAAGAACCAATTCTAGGGGCTGAGCGTGCTGGCTCATGCCTATAATCCCAACAACCTGGGAGGCCGAGGCAGGTAGGTCAGGAGTTCGAGACCAGCCAGGACAACATAGTCAAACCCCGTCTGGTGGTGCACACCTATAATCCCAGCTACTCGGGAGGCTGAGGCAGGAGAATGGCTTGAACCCAGGAAGTGGAGGTTGCAGTGAGCCAGTATCATGCCACTATACTCCAGCCTGGGTGAGAGTGAGACTCTGTCCCCCACCCCCCACAAAAAGAACTCAATCTGGGTTCTGGGCCTGGCTTGGTGTGAGCAGCATGGGACATGGGAGGCTGTGGGTGAGTCATTTCCCCTCTCTTAGCCCCAGTTTTCCCCAGGGAGGGGACCTTGTGATGCTGCCCATGGGATGGCCGGAGGGCATGCTGCTGAATATGCCCTGTGCTTCCTAAAGTCATAATCACATATAAAGCAGGAACAGTTAAGAGATATTCCCATGACATCTCTAAATTAGGATCCTGACTTAACATTTGAGTGGCCTCTGTGCAAAAACAAACATATCAAAAATCACAAAACATAAATTCCCTGCCAAAGTGGGAAAAAATTCCCAAACTGTCAATGGTGAACAAGAATTGTTTTGTTTAAGAGTCAGCTGCTTGCTCCAGAGTGATGCAGTGGCTTACATGGTTCCAGTTTTACCTGACATCAAACTTTGTATTCTGTTTACCAACTGCAGAAACACCAAATCCTACACAACTCAGAAAGCAACTTTTTAAAAAATGGAGCTGGCAAAGTCCTCAGATCTATTCTAGGCTAAGTTCCACATGTACACATGAAGATGCTGAAGTCCAGATTTGTGGGCTGAGTTATCCAGATTCACACACCTAGTTCATACCACAGCCAGTTAACTGTGGCACTTATTCATGCATGCCAAGTACATACAATTGACTAAAAATACAAAATTAGCCAGGCATGGTGGCACGTGCCTGTAAGCCTAGCTACTTGGGAGGCTGAGACAGGAGAATCGCTTGAAGCCGGGAGGCGGAGACTGCAGTGAGCTGAGCTCACACCACTACACTCCGGCCTGGGTGACAGAGCAAGACTTCGTCTCAAAAAAAAAAAAAAAAAGAATCATTTAAGAATCATTTGAATAAGTGATCATAATTAGGATTATTTGAATATATATTTGAATATATATATTTATGTATTATTTGAATATATATATTTATGTATTATTTGAATACATATACATTAAAAACCAACAATAGGACAGCAGAACTCTGAAATGACTGAAAATCCTAGAAAGAGAGAGAAAAAGAGTCTCCGCAGGTTAGCCGTAAACCAGGGGCTCAGTTCTACCCAAATGAGCAGCTGTGGGACCTTAATCAAGTCAATTAACCTCTCTGCATCCTCGTTTGCAAAATCACAGATCTGCCATAAGGAATATTAACTAAAAACACTCTCGGCCATCTCTCTCCTCCGATAAAAATGGCTTAAGAATCAAAACCAATGCTCTAAAGCCTCTAATTGCAAACCTGCACACGGCTAGGCAAACATTCATGGGCTGATCTCATGAAGATATCTGAAATTGTTCTTCTGCCTATTCCCTTTGGAGTTCAGGGTCCCCTACTCTATAAGGCTGATCATCTAACCCTTCACATCATTCCCACATGTCCAGAATTCAAAGCGCAGCTTGTCAGGGCTGCTTACTGGGAAACTGTTCCATTAATCCTAATTAGGACTGATCCTAATCTTGTCACCAGACCCATAACAGACTTTGCATCTGATGGTTTTCTAAACTGGTTTACCCAATGCATTTGGATGGTTAATAAAATACGCTTATCTACATGCGTGTGGTTTTCTTTTCTATTTCACTAGTAAAAATGCCATTAAGAATGCTTTAAGAAGTGTAGTAACGTTTTGACTCTTCTCTAAGTCCTTCCTAAAACCTGAATTCTCAAATTTAGGGATGTGTAAAAATTCTGGACCTCAGGAGGGGCAAAACTACCAAGTTAATTTTTTGCTGTTGTTGGGTTTCTTAAGGTCTGCACAATGTTCTCATCACCTCCCTGCTTTTTGCTTCATTAGCACAAAGACAAAGCTCTTCTGTGCAAGCTGACACCAGAGAATTGTAGAATCTGATTATGTCTTCACTAAATAAATATTCTGCTTTTTTCCCCTGTTGTGGCTGTAACATTCCTTCCAGTGTTCTAATTTCGCCGGTTGGTGGTTCTGCTCAAATTTCTCCTCTGTTCATTTAAGATGCGGGTTTTCTCTTCTATTCTGCCTGCTGTGGCATTTCCCAAAGCTTGGCTATACTTTCCACTTGTTAGAAGTTTAGAATATGGGTCAGGCCTAACAGAGTCCACACCAACTAGCTTATTGTGAGCATATCTAACTAGATTCCCCGAGCTAATAAACCAGAGCCAGCAAGGTTGGCATTCCCCAATCATCAGGATCCCACAGCCCTGAGGGCGCTTTATTCTCAGAGCTGGACCTGGGAGTTCATCTCTTCATATCTGCCCTTTTGTTACAAACCTTGAGTCCCTGGAGTCTGCTATTTTAAACAGAGCCAATCTTTTGGGATTCTTGTCTTTCGTACACACTTGAAAAGCTATTCATCTAATCCTGAGTTAAAAGACTCTATGCATTTTTAAAAAATCAGTCTCGTCGAAATTTCTCAAAAATGAATTGTCTCTTAACAACCTTTTGAGAGAGAAAGCAGCAACATCTCAGCTAAGTCTGTCCTTTTCCTACGCTATCCCCTAAACCACGATCCTACCACTCGTAAAGTAACGTTGAGGTCTGCGGTTTCCACGTATGTAGGGTAATGATACAAAACCAGCAGCTCTCAGATCCAGAGTCTGGAATCAACCAGGCCGTCTCCTAGAAGAAGCCAGTGGCCCCAAACTGCAATTTTTGATACAAACTGAGAATACATAACACTTGCAGTAAGCCCATGTTAGCGTGGACAACAAGATACCCACTCTGAAAGGTCAGTTCCATGAGAGCAGGAAATCAATCTTGCCTTTAGAGGGACGTTTACTTCCCTAAATTGTACCCTTGGAGTCAGTATTGAAAACTATGCTATTTGCATTTCTTCGGGGCTCACCACCAGCAGAATTCTACAACGTTGGCAAGAGTGAAACATGTACACGTTTTGTAGTTAGCTTAAGACTTAGTAGAGGTTTTTCCCCACTAGAGCCTGAGAGGAGGCCAAAGAAACGCACACACACCATGCACGTACACACACCCATGCGCGCACACACCCATTCACGCACACACACCCAGGCACACACACACACATGCACACACACACCCATGCACACACAGACACACACACACATCAGAACTGCTCTTTCAACAGGGAGGAGGCTCAAGTCGTGTTGTTCAGAAAAAATGAAAACTATGCCTTTGGGGAAAGAATGCAAAGAAATAGCTTATGAAATATAGAAAGACACATTTGAGAATCAGTAAATATGCCCACTGAGGAAATACATAGAATAAAGAACCTCAAATTAGATTAGTCCTTAAAGGAACACATCCGAAAAGTGGAGCTGGGGGATATGGAACTTCTTCCTTCTACAAACCTTTAAGAACAATACAACGAGCCAAGCTGGGCAGGGTGGTGTGCTCCTGTAGCGCCCACCGCTTGGCAGGCTGAGGAAGGAGGATCACTTGGGCCTGAGAGTTTGAGTCCCTCCTGGGTAGCACAGCAAGACCCCACCTCTACAAAGAAGTTTTGAAAAAATTAGCCAGACATGGTGACACACATCTGTAATCCCAGCTACTGGGGAGGCTGAGGCAGGAGGATCACCTGAGCCCAGGAGTTGAAGGCTGCAGTGAGCTATGATTGTTACCTCTGCACACAAGCATGGAGAACAGAGCAAGACCCCATTTCTAAAGATAAAAATAAATACAACATGCCAGCTGTCTAGACTTCACTCTGGTACAGACTTATCAAAATGAGATGTCAGACACTGGGCGGAAAACTCTTCGCAGCCATGAGTTTTTTGATGTGTAAACACTTCTAAAGTCTAGAATTGAAACCCCTAATCACTATGTTGTGATTTCATTAATGTCCTAGACCGAGCTAGCCCAGAGTACACCTACTGTGTACCAAGCTTCCCTTTTTTTCAGTTGATTTCTGTCTGAGACAGCCTTCAGTGTGACATATCTATAACAATCCTATGTGTTTTATTTTTCAGGCTCATTCAGCTTAAAATATGTCTTACTACTGTCCCCCTGTGTGCATTTATACATGTCCAACCCTGCATCCTAATTTGGGTTTAGGGACCGTGCTCACTGTAGTTCACAAACCGTCAGTTTGTAACTAGTCATCAGGAAGGAAAAGGCAGTATTTATGAAAGATGCTTTATCTCCAAATTCTAGAAAACCTTCCCTCCAATCCAGGCCACCATGGGAATCGCCTGCCACATCCAAGGGTCAGACATAAAAAGGCGGCAGTGGGAATGAGAGGTGTGGGCTCCGTATCCAGCAAGCCTGCCAGACCTGCAGGCAGGAGGGGCTCAGAGGAAGGCACCCCGTTTAAAGGAACTTTGTTCTACTTGTGCTTTGTTTAAATCCCAGAGTGGGAGACGACCTACAATAAGCCGCTTGAACCTTGTTTCTCTGTAATTCTCCAGCTGAAATACAGTATGTGGGAGTTCTTTCAATAGCAGCTATGCATGCCTTTCAGAAGCTAAATGAGAATACTCCACAGCTACCAATGTGGAGAACAGCAGCTCAACAACAGGCTTTGGAGCTGAGGGCAAGCCAGCCCAGCCTCTCCCTACTGCAGCCCCACCAGGCCTAAGGGAGCCCCAGTCTTGCCTAGCCCACAGGCCAGGAGCCCAGTTCTGAAAGTGCTAACTCTCTACTCCCTGTTGACTGCTCCTGTTTGCAGTGTGTGTGTGTGTGTGTGTGTGTTTGGGGATGGGTTTGCAGTGTGTGTGTGTGTGTGTGTGTGT
>CM052666.1:41738840-41760250 GCA_028533165.1 Leontopithecus rosalia | reverse complement strand
TCCTGAGTAGCTGTGATTACCGCACATGCCACCACATGCGGCTAATTTTTTTTATATTTTTATTAGAGATGGGGAGTTTTACCATGTTGACCAGTCTGGTTTCCAACTCCTGACCTCAAGCAATCTGCCCACCTCGGCCTCCCAAAGTGCTGGGATTACAGGCGTCAGCCACCACGCCCAGCCTGCTGTTTGCACTGCTGCTTATCTACTGGAAGCTGGAGTAATAAGAACGAACTCAGCTAAACTAAATTGGTCCTTTGTTTGCCATTATCATAAAAATTTTATGTAGGAACTAATAAAAACATACTTTACGTGTGCAGTTACATGGGTTCACATGGGCAATAATATCCAGCAAGTTATATCCATAAATTCAGTTATAGACACTTAGGAATAAATATTTTATCTTTCCCAGTGTTTTTGCTTATTGGAAGGAAGCTGTGAACACAGACGGTTATGGCAGATCTGAGGCTTCTAAGGGCCCTTATGTCTCCCTGGATGCCTGTGAGATCAGAAAGGTCCTTTCAGAAGTTTCTGGATAATTTTCACGCTTCTTTAGCCCTTCAGAACTCTGTATTAATCAGACCTCCAATTCACGCAAATGGAAAGCTTTTTACAAAGCTTTCAAAAAACAAGTCGCTTTTGAAGTGAGTTCAGGATTTTCTTAGAATTTTTAAAATTAAACAAAACGATTCCATTCTCTTCTCAACTGGGACCTTGGGGCAGATTTACAATAGATTTAATTAAAGAAGCTTTAGTGAAATCCAAACCTAACCAAAACAAAAAACAAAACAACGTGATCACTGGCTATTCAGCTTTCCCTTCAGTAATTTACTCTAAAATACACTGAATGAGTTAGGAGCTTTTTTGTTCTGTTCTGTATTTCTTTTCCTCCTAGAGCTGAGCTTTCCAACAGAAACACAATGAGAGCCACAAATGCAAACCACATATGAAATGTGGGATTTTCTAGTAGCCACATCAAAAGAGTAAAAAGAAACAGGTGTGATTAACAACGTTTCATTTAACCCCATATATCGAAAATATTATCATTTCAACATGTAATCAATATAAAAAAATTACTAATTAGGTATTTTACATTCTTTTTTTATGTACCAAGTCTTTGCAATCGAATGTGTATTTTATACAGACTAGTGACATTCAGTTCAGACTAGCCAGCTCTCAATGCTCAGTAGCCACATGTGGCTGATGGCTCCCCGAAGGGATAGCAGGGGTGCAGAGAATCCTCAACTAGCCAAGGAAAAGGTAATTTCAACAGCAACAACAAAAGTCTCACTATCTACGTGACTGTTTAAAGCCCTGTGGGCATACTTCCCTCAGGTTATAATTATGAATTTAGAATATTAGAAGCTCAGAAAATATTAAAGTTATATGCCATTTTAAGAGTCCAATTTTTTCTTGTCCATAACCCATGGTAAAATAGGTGAAAGAAAAGTAAATCAGGTGAAAGGACAAATACTTAGAGCAGCCAAAAAGAGAACCTACGTCCAAGTTATCAAAGTCACCTCAGAAAATAGTACCAATCTGAGGCAGAGCACCATGGCTCATGCCTGTAATCTCAGCACTTTGGGAGGCCGAAACGGGCGGATCACATGAGGTCAGGAGTTCAAGACCAGACTGACCAACGTGGAGAAACCCTGTCTCTACTAAAAATACAAAATTAGCTGGGCATGGTGGCACATGCCTGTAATCCCAGCTACTCAGGAGGCTGAGGCAGGAGAATTGCTTGAACTCGGGAGGTGGAGGTTGCAGTGAGCCGAGATCACACGATTGCACTTCAGCCTGGGTAACGACAGTGAAACTCCAGTTCAAAAAAGAAAGAAAGAAAGATAGAAAATGTTACCAATCTGACCATCTACCAGCCTTTAAAGTCCCTGAAGCTTCTTAAACACACACCACAGTGAAATATCTTCCATATAAAATTGCACCCTCAGAAAATGAGAAGCCAATTTTCTTTCCACGTAAATTTTTTTCTTCAAAGAAGCAATACACCAGATTTCTATAGCCTTTTAAAAAGTAGAAACTCTCACTCTTCCATCATTCCTCTTTTTCTTAGCACAGATACTAGAAATATCTATGAAGGGTATTTCGAAAGTGGGGATTATACTAAGAAAGAAAGGAACTGAACATCGGGATTGTAGCTCTGACCTTTTTTAAAGTAAACTTTGGCAAATTATTCAACTTCTCTGTGACTAAACGTTACCATCTGAAAAATCATCTCAATAATTCTAAGTCTGATAGCCTGCAAGTGTTAGGCAAACTTTTTACTCAATGTGTTATTATACTTAATAATGCATATTGGTGCATCTTAAGCAAGTTTTTTCTGGAGGGCAGGGACCAGAATTGCTGAATATACCCTTTACCAAGCTAACCAAAGTTCTGCGTGCATAGAAATGCTTAACTATCATGTGTGTTGCTTCTGGTGACATGTAAGATGCAAGAAAATGCTGAGATAAGGACTCTAAGTAAATGGAAAGGTATTTCTGTTTCTAGATTCTTAAGAGTGCGTTGTCCTGATATGAAACAAAGATTTTCAGAATGATCCTTTCTTCCTCCTCAAGGATGAAGGGAAGACCTTCTTGGCAGTAAGCTGGATTGACAACGGGAATCTGAAAATGACCTCGAAGGATCTGATCTGTTTTTCTATGATTTAAATCAACCATGTATAAAATGTACATCCAAAATTTCTTAGCCCATCCCTTCCACCACACGAAGGATTCTTATAATATCAAGTGTTTACTTCCCATAGAATGGAGTGGGCTTGGACTCCAGAGAACCTAGCCTCAGTTTTTGAGTGAACGAAAGGATGGTTCTAAACGAAATGTACCCTAAATAAGAAATATGTCTAACAGTTTAGAATAAGCTAATAAGATGGCAGATAACAATAATAATGGTACAGTTAAAAGATCCTCAAAAAGAGACATCATAACTAAATGCAATCCGATTCTAGGCTGGAACCCTAACTAGAGCGGAGACAATGCTGTAAAGGACATTATCCGACCAACTGAAAAAAAATTCAAATGCACGATAGATGACATAAGGTATTCATCAATGTTCATCTTACTGAAGCTGAGCACTGCACTCTGTACATGAGAGAATATTCCATTTCCCAGGAAACATGCATTGAAGAACTTAAGGGTAAAGTCTCATGGTATATGCCTCTTACAAACAATCCAGAAAAAACACTTAATCGTTAAGTACAGTGAGTAAGGGTGTCCTTTGTACTATTTTAATTTTTTTTTTTTTTGAGACGGAGTTTTGCTCGTTACCCAGGCTGGAGTGCAATGGTGCGATCTCAGCTCACCGCAACCTCCGCCTCCTGGGTTCAGGCAATTCTTCTACCTCAGCCTCCTGAGTAGCCGGGATTACAGGCACGCGCCACCATGCCCAGCTAATTTTTTGTATTTTTTGTAGAGATGGGGTTTCACCATGTTGACCAGGATGGTCTCGACCTCTCGACCTCGTGATCCACCCACCTCGGCCTCCCAAAGTGCTGGGATTACAGGCGTGAGCCACCGCGCCCAGCTGTACTATTTTAATTCTTGTGACTTTTCTGTATTTCCAGGAACATATATATATTTATTATTTTATAAAAATTTGTCATAATTTTATTAGGACTTCACAGAGGGCAGGACTTCACTGTCCTCTCTGCCTAATTTCAACAGCAAGCCCCTGGACTTTGACGTAGAAAATGCAAAGTGATGACTGGGCTGACATCTGGTAAAGGGTTCACCTCTCATCAATGACCCCTCCACTGGCTATGAGCTTGGATCCCTCTGCTTGACTTCCCCATAGAAAGAAGCCTGGGCTTTGGGTGTTGGGTCTCAGGATCAGCCCAGGTGTCTGTCTCCTGCTCTCATTTCTGTGGACAGAGATTCAGGAGGAGTCTCTGCCAAAGGTCACAGCAAGCTTTACAGTGGCTGTGCTGGCTGATAAGGCTCTGGGTAAGGAGATAACCACAGACTCCGTGAACCCTGGCTGCCTACACCTCCACCGCAGGCAGCCGGGATCGCTTTATCGAGGGTCAGGGACCTGTGGGAACCACCTGGATCAAAGAGTAAAGGAACTGGTTTGTGAAGGTATTTTTATTGCCTTCCACCACCCCACCCCCAGAACTCCCTAATCCTTCAGTTTCAAGATGGAAACCTCCAAATAAAAGAGAAACATGGAAACAGAGCAGAGCCAAACCTTAGACATCAACAAATCCACCTTGTCTCCTGAGGCAGGAGCCTTTTTCCGGGTCATCAGTCACTCAGCTCTTTTTGAGATCTTCCAAAGATGGGAAGCTCCCAACTTCACAAGGCAACACGTCCCAGGTTTCTTTTTTTTTTTTTGAGATGGAGTTTCGCTCTTGTTACCGAGGCTGGAGTGCAATGGCACGATCTCGGCTCACTGCAGCCTCCGCCTCCTGGGTTCAGGCAATTCTCCTGCCTCAGCCTCCCGGGTAGCTGGGATTACAGGCATGCGCCACCATGCCCAGCTAATTTTTGGTATTTTTAGTAGAGACGGGGTTTCACCATGGTGACCAGGATGGTCCCGATCTCTTGAGCTCATGATCCACCCGCCTCGGGCTCCCAAAGTGCTGGGATTACAGGCTTGAGCCACCGCGCCCGGCCCCCCAGGTTTCTTTAACTCTGATCATTAGAAAGTTCTTTGCAAGTCAGCCAAAAACGACTTCCCTAAAAGCAAGGAATTTGAAAGCAGGAAACTTGTCCTCATCTGGATCTGGTCCACATGCCCTTAGAGAGCAGGTGCATAAGAAATAAGTTGGAAATAAACAAGTCATTTAATGGCTAGTCTATCATTGGCTCCTACTCTATTCTCAGGAGCAATATAAACCATGTCCACTGTCTCTTCCAAACTACAGCATCTCAAACATTTAAGACACTTGCATGCTCCCCTTCTGTTTTCTCTGACCCAGCCCCTAATTCCCTAAATCTCATAACTCTGCCGTTTATTACACAATTTTAAAAACATAGTTATTGCCACTGACTTTCCTTCATTCATTCACAATCATTAGTTCATTTATTTACTCATTTTTTCCTAAAAAGAATCTGTAGTTTAAAAAGTGGGAGAGTGTGATAAATACAATAAGGTTAATAAGCTAAAAAGGAATATGTGGAAAACAGGATCGAGAGGAGAAATCTGCCGGCCTAGGCAACGTGGCAAAACTCCATCCCTACAAAAAATACAGAAACCAGCCGGGCGTGGTGGTGCATGCCTGTAGTCCCAGCTACTTGAGAGGCTGCGGTGGGAAGATCACTTGAGCCTGGGGTGGTAGAGGATGAAGTGAGCCTTGATCAAGCCACTGCTCTCCAGCCTGGGCAACAGAGTGAGACTCCATCAGAAAAAAAAGGAGGGCCAGGCACGGTGGCTCATGCCTGTAATCCCAGCACTTTGGGAGGCCGAGGCGGGTGGATCACAAGGTCAAGAGATCGAGACCATCCTGGTCAACATGGTGAAACCCCGTCTCCACTAAAAATACAAAAAAATTAGCTGGGCATGGTGGCGCGTGCCTGTAATCCCAGCTACTCAGGAGGCTGAGGCAGGAGAATTGCCTGAACCCAGGAGGTGGAGGCTGCAGTGAGCCGAGATCGTGCCATAGCACTCCAGCCTGGGTAACAAGAGCGAAACTCCGTCTCAAAATAAACAAATAAATAAAAGGAAAGAGGAGAAATCTAGCATGTCAAATGAAAAGCTTACAGAGTTCTTATGATCGATAGCAAACTTGATTCTAACATTTCTGGCATGGAAGTGAATAGGGAAACATTATATATTTAACAACTCCTTACTATAAGGATAAAAATTACTAATTCCGTAGAAGAGACAAGGTTAGGACCTGTGTCAAGGACAGAGATGTCTTGTGTAGGGCAGTGTAAGCCAGGAAAATTGAGCCAAGTAATGGAGAGTTGGCATCTATCCTCAAGTTCACAGCAGACACGAAAGCAAAAATCAGATAGTTGTTGCTTATAATAATTTACAACAAAGGCTTGAAGGCATAATATTAAGACACAATTTTGAGTGCTTATAAAAAGGATTATGTTGATGTCATCCCGATGTATACATGTCTTCTTCAGTATTTTAATGTTATTCAAAGGCGTAACTTAGAATACATAGGTAACTAGTTAGTCATCTTCTAAATGAGTGCCCCTTAACAAAACTGTTCCTTTCATGGGATTTGGGGCACCGGAGAGAAGGCTAAGGTTATATCCTCCAGTGAGAGTCTGAAGTACCCTGATCCCATATTTTTGATGAAGTGGCTTCATACATTTTAGAAGCCATATAAACAAAAAGTAAAGTTAATATTTTGTTATAAAAATGAGGACCTTAAATAAAGATGTCACAAGCCTGCTGTCAAACAGAAGCAGGCCACCGAGGTGCCTACTCAATAAAGCCAGGATTTTCTGCAGGACATTGTTCTGGGAGAGCAGGCTGTCACAGGTGTTAATTTTTTACACCACCATTGCTAGGAAGTACATTTTCCCCAGTTCTACAGGTTAAGAAACTCAAGCTGAGGCTTTCAGAGGTTTGCCAAAGGTCACAGAGCTCGAAGTAGCCAGGGAAGGATCTAAATGTCAGGCTGTCTGGCTCCAAATCTGCCCTTTGCCTATGATATCACCTGGGCTCCCTGGGGCTCACAGCGCAGTGAAGAAATATAATGTCACATGGGGAGGCTGACGTGATTACGACACTTTGGGGGGTATATCAGATTGCCCCAGGAGTAAAGTCAGGTCTAGACAGGAGTATGCTGGTTAAGATTTAAATACCAGCTTTCCAGGAAAGCAAGGTCCCTGGTTTCATAGCACTTGCCAATTCCTGTGGTGTAAACCCTCCCGTGATGGCTCACACCCAGCAGACCGCTGGGTCTAGAGGGCTGCTTCCAGAAGCTGCATCTGAGAAAGTCCACACGGCACCTGGCTTTGTCCTCAGTGAACAGGAAAGTCTCCTGTTTTCCTTCATGGCACCTCCTCCACTACCACCTAACTTGTTTTTTAAAGTTATTTTATACTTTGAGCTGTTTCTGGAAAAGGAAAGAAACAATGGATAATATAAGAACGAAATCAAGCAAATCAAGATCCCAGGAAAAAACCCAGAGCCGACCTACTCCCGAGTAGTGTCCCTCCTGGAAAACCGGAGCAGCCTACAACACTCCAAGAGTGAGTGCATTTTCAACACCGACGCGCCCCCAAAGCTACTGAAAGTCGAAGCCAGTATTACGTTATGCTTGCTCAGTGTTGGAGCCAAAGTCCCACTGCTGACTTTTGAATGAGACCTGCAATACTGCAGACAATGCAAATGAAGAAACGTAGCGGCCGTGTTTAACGAGTGGGAGCACCTGAATGATGCTTCCAACGCCTAGCAATTTCACCTCCTAAGAAAATGCCTTGAAGGTGGTTTGCAATGCTTTTTATTTTTATTTTTATCGTTTTTACTTTTTATTTTTTGAGACGGAGTCTTACTCTGCTGCCCAGGCGAGTGTAGTGGTACCATCTTGGCGCACTGTAACCTCCGCCTCCCGGGTTCAAGCAATACTCCTGCCTCAGCGTCCTGAGTAGCTGGGACTACAGGCGTGCGCCACCACATCTGGTTAATTTTTGTATTTTTAGTAGAGATGGAGTTTCACCATGTTGACCAGGCTAGTCTCAAATTCCTGACCTCAGGTGATCCGCCTGCCTCAGCCTCCTCAAATGCTGGGATTACAGGTGTGAGCCACAGCACCCAGCCTGCTTTTTAAATATATGTATTAAAAAAATACTTCTGGTTAAAGATAGTGGATTAAAACGTGCATGGAGCACGCTTGCTCCTGAAACCCTAATAAAATGACAAGAGAGGATTTCTAAGATGGCATAAACTCACAAGGACAAAGAAAACCAGAGAGGAAGCAACGGCAAGAAGATTCTGAAAGCTGGAACCAAGACGGTGAGTGGTGACCGACTTAGCAGATCCAAAGAGGAGCCTCGAGCTAGCGAGAAGCAAAGCTGCAAAGAACACACTTCAGACCTCAAAACCCCCAAAAGGCTCAAGAGTTGGTGGCCCCAGCTACCACAGGCAGTGGGTACGATGGCGGAGCTAGGGCCAGGGGACTGATTGCAACTCTGTTTAAGAAGCAGTGCAGGCCGGGCGCGGTGGCTCAAGCCTGTATCCCAGCACTTTGGGAGGCCGAGGCAGGCGGATCATGAGGTCGAGAGATCAATACCATCCTGGCCAACATGGTGAAACCCCGTCTCTACTAAAAATACAAAAATTAGCTGGGCATGGTGGCGCGTGCCTGTAGTCCCAGCTACTCAGGAGGCTGAGGCAGGAGAATTGCTTGAACCCGGGAGGCGGAGGTTGCAGTGAGTTGAGATTGTGCCACTGCACTCCAGCTTGGCACCTGGTGACATAGTGAGACTCTGTCTCAAAAAAAAAAAAAAAAGCAGTAGCAGTGCAAATCCGCAATCCCTTTCTCTCCTGCAGGTAGCTGGGTGACTGCACCTCCCCACCTGGCAGAGAGTAAAGGTCTGTTCTCGGACAGAATAAGACAGGGCATCTATACCGGAACACACGAGGCTCAGTTAGAAGCAGGAAACTAAGAGCCGCGGTGGCTCCGGCCAGTTGTCCTGGCTCTTGAGGAGGTGAGGCTATGGGTTCAAGGCCAACCTGAGCAACATAACAAGCTCTCATTGATTAACAACAACAACAAAAAGCAGGAAACCAAACACAGGGAGAGTAAGTCACAGTTGACACACTACATTTGAAACCTCCCCTGTCTCCTTCCTCCTTCCTCTTAGTTCTCAAAAACTGACAGCCAAAATTTACACCCGGCAAGCTGGAAATCAGAGGAGTCTTTCCTGGGAGATCCGACAAACAAAATAAAGGAACCAAGGAAAGTGAGGAGAACGGTCTCTTCAGGTCATCACACAGGTAAGGGTACTCTTGACAACCGCTTCCATGCTCCTGTTTGAGCTCCTCTGTGCCTCGCTCCTAAATATGATCAGGCAGCCCAGGGTCACCAAGGAGGAAAGCATAGGACACAAAAGAAAAGAAAACAGCCGCAGCCGTCTCTGGGGAAGCAGAAACAATACGGGAAGAATAAAACGGAAACAGAACAAAACAAAAGCAGGTATCAAACACGCTGAGAGATCAATGAAAACACGGCCTCCGTGAAGCAGAACAGAACGCCATGAAAGAGGAAGACGCAGGGACGAAGTAACGACAAAGAGAAGCTTCGGAAATTCCAGTTAGCACAGCAGAAACGAAAATCTCAACAGAATATTTGTAAGACGAAGTTTTTAAAAAGTTTGACAAACAAGAAAAAAAACAAAGTTTGTTTTTTGAGACAGAGTTTTACTCTGTAGCCCACGCTACAGTGCAGTGGCGTGATCTCGGCTCACTGCAATCGCTGCCTCCCGGGTTCAAGCAGTTCTCCTGCCTCAGCCTCCCTATAGCTGGGACGCACACGCCACCACACCCAACTAATTTTTCTATTTTTAGTAGAGACAGGGTTTCGCTATGTTGCCCAGGCTGGTCCTGAATTCCTGACCTCAGGTGATCTGCCCACCATAACCTCACAAAGTGCTTGGATTACACGCATGAGCCACCATGCTCAGCACCCCCCAAAAATTTTAAACTAGACAACAAGGCCAAATAGTAGGAGTTACAAAAACAGTGAAAAAGAAAATGCAAGGAAAAACACTGTCCAAAAAATTAAAGAATATTTCCTAGAACAGGCCAACGTGGATTTGTAGACTGAACGCCCTGCCAGGCGCCCGCCCAAGGGATGCCATTAGAGCCACACCAAAAGACGCCTGTGAAGTCTCACAACATTAAGGAGAAAGGAAGCGGGAGGGAAAGGTGAAGGGAGAGGGAGACGTTTTACATAAATGATCCAGATTCAGACTTTCAACAGCAACACTAGAAGCTCTAAGACCACAGAGAAACGCCTTCTCGGTGCTGAGGACGATGGCATCTAACCTGGACTGCTAATGCTGAGCCAAAAACCATGAATCAAGTGTCAAGGCAGATTAGAGAGAAATTTCAGATCCATGATAACAAAAAAGGTATCCCTTTTATATATTTGAATAAAACGCCGCATTACATAGCTCAGCTGCAAACAGCCTCTATGCAGTCAGAGTAATACTTTAGATAAGCTTTACATAAATCATCACATAGAATATTGATCCAGCCAGAATCACGACAGATTGTCGGGCACTGGGAAGACAAGAAGTGAACATTCACAGGGCGTAGGATCGGGGTGGCTGGTGGCGGATCCAAAGGTCACATTTAAAGAACTCAATCTTCATAATGCTTGCACAGAAGGCTGGGGATTCTCAAACTCTCGTTTCAGGGCCTTTCATAATCTTAAAAATTATTGAGAGCCCCAGAGAGCTTTTCCTTTATTGCTCAATATTTTTATCTTGTTTTTCGAATTTGCTTAGTTTTCGATGTATTTATTAGGAATTCAGTCCGAAACCCTCCTCTTCGCTCTGTAACTGTGCTCTCAAAACATTCTAACACAGTGGATAATCGTTACATAATCGTGACATCTTTCTGAAGAAACCTTTCCCTAGATCAGGGTCTCCTGATCTACTCCAGTCTGGACTGGTTGCTCTGTCGTAAGATCGAGCATAAGTAAAATATACACCTATTGATATTCACCATACCAGAAATTACATGAAAACTTTAAAATACGTATGCATTTATTTATTTTAGAATAATAAACCCATCATATGTTGCCATAAAAAACATATTTTATGAAATGTAGTTATTTTTTAAACAAAAAATTAGTAAGAAAAGTGGCATTTTTGTTTTATATTTTCACAAATCTATCTCTTGTTTTTAGAGACAGGGTCTCACCTTGTGGCTCAAGCTGGATTGCAGAGGCATGGTCTTGTCAGGCATGGCCTTGATCCCCTGGGGAAGTGATCCTCCCAAATTGGCCTCCCGCAGTGCTGGGATTACAGGTGTGAGCCACCACACCCAGCCCACAGATCTCTTTAATGAGCTGCTTATATTGTTTTGGTTAGGTGGCTTATGTCTGGATATGTGGTTTCCATTGAAATATATGAAGAAAACCCAGCCTCATAGAGACATGCAGTTGGAATATGGAGTGTATTTTAACAACCTTTTCAGGTAACCATGGACACCGTCCTCAGAAACTACACTGAAAGTCAACAAGTGGTAGTTTCTTAAAATTTCACTGAAACGAGTAACCTGAAACTATTAAATATATTAATAAACTTTTACTACCACATCATACTAAAATCCATTAGGCTACCTGGTACTTGAATGGATCTTATGTTGCAAGATTTTGTAACATAATACAAAGGTCATTCGGAAAATATGTTTACTGAGTTACCAGTACCTTCCAGATGTGGGCACATTCCATTACATAGTATCAAAAAATCACATTTGTCATGTCACCACAAATCTTACCAGAAAAGTATTTTAGTATTAGAAAGCTTTCAGGTCCATGGTGGTAGAATCAAGTTTTCAAAATTTTATCTTTTAATTGAAAGCTCAAAATTTTATGTTTTCTTGAGACAGGGTCTTGCTATATTGCCCAGGTTGGTCTGGAACTTCCCTAGACTTGAGTGATCCTCCTGCCTCAGCCTCCCAGATGGCTTGGACTAAGGCATGTACCACCATGCCAGCCCCAAATTTTATGATTAGTAATTTTCCTTTCAGTGGCAAGCTTTCGTTCCTTTTGAAAAAATGTCTTCAAGATACCTAGGTTTGAATAACCATGGTTTGATGTTCCTTCAAGTAAAATGTATTCTTCTGCTGGTGGGGAAAAGCTAGCAGAGCTCGCAGCTAAGGCTACTGACTGTCCCATGCCACCCAAGTACTTCACAGGTGAACATACATTGCTTGAGTCAATAAAATTATTTTTTCCACCTCATCAAATAAACTCAAGTAACAATGCACTTCTTTAAAAAAAAAAACCTTCAAATATCCAAATATATGTCAATGAGCAATTGCACGACTAGCATCGCTTGGCGTGACCACCTTGATTCACGCTAAGAAGCCAGCAGTTTACCCACCATTGCCTTTGCGCCATTCAAGCAAATGGCAACACCGTAAAAAGGCAAATAGAATCAGAATAGTATATAAAAATAGTTTTGATCTCATAAACCCACAGACTCAAATGGTCTGTGGAGCACACTTTGAGAACTGCTGTAACAGGAAATCTATCACTAAGAAAATCAAGAAGTATTCACTTGACTAGCCTTAAAAAATAGAAAATCAAGAAGCAGTAACCTAAGAATGTTAAAATATGGAGATAAATATTAATGAACCTTGGGAAAGCAGGACACGCCCCACCGCATTTGCAGGTTGGGCTGGTGTCTTTCACATCAAGTCTTATCAAATGATTCAGCTCTTTAAGTAATGTGCATGTACCATTTAATTTAAAAACTAATAGAAAAAACCCAACATTTAAAAAAATGTATACTTCATAGGTAACTTAAGTATTCTCCAAAACATAATTAACTGTGTCAGAGACTCACGGGAGCACGGTATCTTTTCAGAGGGTAAACATGGTTATGTGGAGTGAGCTTGAAATATAAGTTCATTCTTAATGTTGGTGCATTATAAGCTATGGCTCCCTATTAGCCAATTCTAGTAATAAAAATGGATACAATTTCACTTATTCCAGTTCTGCCAGGAAGGCTCTATACTTGTGTGGACATGTAAGTGTGTGTACATGAAAACGGGGTTTTTTTGAGAGTGGACAGAGTGCAACCCCTCAGATCATGAAGCACTAGAGCTAACCTGGTGAGAGAGAGAGAGAGAGAGAGAGAGAGAGAGAAGCTTTTATTGCAAGCCTGGCTTAGGGGTGAGCCTCCAAAGCCCAGGACCACTGCTGTCTTCTTCGGTGCTTACTGTCCCAGAGTCAGTCACAGGAGACTGGCTTCAGGTGAAGGTGAGCGAATCTCTCCAACCAACCCCCCCTGCCCCGACTTTTCTTGAGAAACTCCTTGGGCTGGTCCAGTGTTCAGAAACATCCCACCGACCGGATATCTTCCATCCTATAGACTCAGCGCGCATTCCTAATAGAAATACAATTCTAAACAAACTGAATACAAAGGTCAGATGTATCACAGTGCGGAAAGGGCTGTGGGAGGAGGGCTGTTAACCCTTTCCCCCTTGAGGTACAGTTGAGGCACCACCTTTCCAGCATGACTCAGGTTCACTTGTCTCTAGGGAAGGCGGGAGACAGCTGTGGAAGGAACGAGGGACCTACTCAGCCACGCTCCTGTTTACGGTGAAAATATCCTGGGGCAGATTAATTAACACAGTCATTATGTTGGCAGTTTTCAAACACAGCGATAAATGCTAGCAGCATCATTTGTGCAAGCTGAGAAAGAGCAAATCCGGGCAATTCAGGACTGTGACATCGATGTGACTCAGCATCGCGAGTAGCCGGCTTTTGCCTGGGTAATTAAAAGTACGTACCTCAAGTGGTAACTTCAGTCTCGCTTTCATCAAAGGAAAAGTATTTTCCATGTGAGCTACTGTACAGACTTCTCCTATTCCTTCCATCCAGGAAGAAGTATCCATCCAGACAGAGAGTGATCGTTAAATCTTCTCCTTAGAATTTTAAAAAAATACTACCACAAAAAACACTGACAAGGTTAGTACCAGAGTCCTTTCTCCAATGAGATCGATTCTCTCCAATAAGAATGGAAAGCTTCTGTCCCAAAGCATCTCTGTCACAGTAACTTCCATGCCACTTCTGAAGACACCTCTCATCTCACAGAGATGAGCACCCTAGAACTACCAGGGAGAGAGGCTTCACTCTGCCACTCAGTTTCGTAAGGGAAAGGCTGGAGCTGGAGGACCTTTTAACTCCAGGTTTCAAAACGGCCTACTCTGGCCTCAAGAACAGCAGCACACATTAGACCCAACTTCGTAACCACAGCGCAGGGCTGTGAACCGTCTTGGTGAATGACCAGAGGCTGGGTGAAGTGGATGAGGCAGAAATGGGGCTTGCAGCGCCTTCCTGCTCTCTCCAAACTCCATGAGTCCACGCAGATGTCCAGTTACCCCGTGGGGGGTGTTGGGGGCAGCCCTGTCTGCTGCTGGTATTGTGCATGTAAGGGAAGCAGAAATATACGGGATTTTTTTTGTTTATTGGGGTTTTTCTGAGACAGGGTCTCACTCTGCTGTCTAGGCTGGCGTGCACTGGCGTGATCATAGCTCCCTGCAATCTAGACCTCCAGGCTTAAGTGGTCCTCCTACCCCAGCCTCCCAAAACACTGAGACCACAGGCACATGCCACCATGCCTGGCTAATTTTTTTTTATAGTTGGGGCTTTGCGTGTTGCTCAGGCTGGTGAATAGTTATAAAGGAGGAATCAAGAGTTAGATTGGGGCCAGGCACAGTGGCTCATGCCTGTAATCCCAGCACTTTGGGAGGCTGGGGCAGGTGGATCACCTGAGGTCAGGAGTTTGAGACAGCCAGTCCAACGTGTTGGAACCCTGTCTCTACTAAAAATACAAAAATTAGCTGGGTGGGGTGGCAGGCACCTGTAATCCCACCTACTTGGGAGGCTGAGGCAGGAGAATCGCTTGAACCCAGGAGGCAGAGGTCGCAGTGAGCCAAGATAAAGCCACTGCACTCCAGCCTGCATGACAAGAATGAGACTCTGTCTCCCAAAAAAAAAAAAAAGAGAGAGTTAGATCAGATAATACAGCCTCTAGTTCACCCAACCATACAACGCTTAGTATTTGTTTCTGGATTACCTTTCCTTTAAACAGTTCATCTTCTAAAAGAAGGTATGAAGCATTCTTTCAGATACCCGGCGGAATTCATATCTGGCCTCCGTCTCTTTGCCCCCAGCTGACATGTGTGCCCCTGCCATGGCATGTCCCCAGTGTGACCTGCATCTCCAAGCACTGCGCCTGTGAGGTCCCTAAAGAGAAGGGCTCAGCCTGTCTCATCTTTACTCCCCCAGCCCCAAACACCTGGCAGGTAGCGGGCATCCCAAAACACTGAATGAACTCAACTCTCACTCAATAACCAGTTCAGTATTTTAGGCTGCGCTGTTCTTCTCCCCCAGGATCAGAGAGTGACAAAATAAGTGGTGACATTTGCTGCAGTTTAAGCTGATGAAGTTGTTCATTGCTATCTTATCAACGGAGAGCTGTAAACGGGAGGCTGTTTAAAGGTAGAGACAAGGCAAATAGCAATCCTGAAGCCAGCTTCCTGGAGCCTGCTGAGCCTCGCTGTGTCTACCCACACAGTGACTGAGGTCTGAGGGGGTGGCACACACATTCTGTGTGGTGGGTGGTCAGCATCTAGCCCTGCTCTATAATGGCAATGCAGATGGCAGCTGGAGCCCCCCCAGCTCCGACCCCAGAAGTAGCATGCTCCCCCGTTTGCTCAGTGGAGCCTGGGTCATCGTCCCCAGCCCCCATGTAGGCACT
This sequence comes from Leontopithecus rosalia, assembly GCA_028533165.1. NCBI lineage: Eukaryota > Metazoa > Chordata > Mammalia > Primates > Cebidae > Leontopithecus > Leontopithecus rosalia. The sequence continues at coordinate 41,744,825 of CM052666.1, read as the reverse complement.
GGGGTCACCGGGCTTGACGGGTACGAAGTATCAGTTAGATCGGAATAAACCTGACTTTTTTTTTTAGATCAATTACACAGCAGGCTGAATATAGCTAATAATTGAGGGCGAACATTTCAATATTGCTAAGTCGATAATTTTCTAATGTTTTTATCACTAAAATGTTAAATATCAGAGGTGATGGATGTTAATTTAAGCATTTCATATAGTATTCAAAAATTATAATACTATATTGTACCCCATAAACATACATATGACTATGTGTCAACATATAATAAATAATTAAGGAATGTTTTTTGAAAAAGGAACATCATTGAGCTGCCTCCCATCCAAGAAACACATTAGAGCAGATCAAGAAAAGCCCATCAGAACAGCCCATTGCCCTCACTGGTCTCCCTCCACCAAGACACCCTAGTAGGGCCGGGCGCGGTGGCTCATGCCTGTAATCCCAGCACTTCGGGAGGCCGAGGTGGGTGGATCACGAGGTCAAGAGATCGAGACCATCCTGGTCAACATGGTGAAACCCGTCTCTACTAAAAATACAAAAAATTAGCTGGGCATGGTGGCGCGTGCCTGTAATCCCAGCTACTCAGGAGGCTGAAGCAGAATTGCCTGATCCCAGGAGGCAGAGGTTGCGGTGAGCCGAGATCGCGCCATTGCACTCCAGCCTGGGTAACAAGAGCGAAACTCCGTCTCAAAAAAAAAAAAAAAAGACACCCTAGTAACAGGCAAAGCCCCACCTCAAACACTGGACGCACGGTCCTTTGTAACCTCAGGAAGGAGCCCGAGGCCTGGCTCACATGTGCTGAAGGAATGAATACTTGCGTGGCCATCTACAGTGTGACCAGAACACAGTAACACAGCTTATGTCTATTACAGTATTGACAAGACAGTGGGGCCGTGGAGGAGATGGCTAGACCCAGGGCACCTGGGTCCCAGAAGAGCTGGCTTTAGAATCCCTTACCCACAAGGCTCATCTGTACCCCCTGCCATGCATAGCAAAGCCTTGCCTCTGACCAGACACCCGTTCACATCTGTCCCACACCCGAGAGCCCCACAGACACCAGAGCCCACATGTCCAAAATGGAACTCCTCTCTTGGCTGTTCAGCCTTACTCCCTGGCTTTCTCTGCACCACTTAATAGCTCACTGTCCATGCAGCACCCAGCACAGAAACCAGAGTATCGGCCTCACCATCCTCTCTTTTCCCACACCCAGCCAATCTTATATCTGTGAAACCTGCCTTCCGCCATCCAAGCCCTCTGCTGCTGTCTTCCTCCTAACCAGTGCTCTGCCCACCCCCTCTCTCTGTCTGTTAGAGAAGCAGCCTTCCCCCCAACCTGCCTGGGTACATGTGGCTTCTGGTTGCCTAACAAAGGCCAAGCTAAGGGATGAAGCCCATGCTTTACCCTTTTTAAATGTTTTACCTTCCTTCTCTGCCTCTTCAGCAGCTCCCAAAAATACCATTCCCGTGACAGCTCCATGCCTCCCCAGGTCTGCTCTTCTTCCCATCTCTTTTTTTTTTTTTCTTTGAGATGGAGTCTTGCTCTGTTGCCCAGGCTGGAGTGCAGTGGTGCGATGTTGGCTCAAGGCAACCTCCACATCCCAGGTTCAAGTGATTCTCCTGCCTCAGCCTCCTGAGTAGCTGAGATTACAGGCATGCACCACCACGCCCAGCTAATTTTTGTATTTTTAGTAGAGATGGGGTTTCACCACATTCGTCAGGCTAATCTTGAATCCTTGACCTCATGATCCGCCCACCTCAGCCTCCCAAAGTGCTGGGATTACAGGCGTGAGCCACCTCGCTGGGTCCTTTCCGTCTCTTTATAATCCTGTCCCCAAAGCTGCCCTCCCAATGATAACAAACAGGCATGGAGATTCAGGATGCTGCATTGTAAAACACTCCAGAGAACATTTAAACACGTGGTTCAGCATACAAGTACTCAGTAGATGCTGCTCATACAGAGATTATGCTAGCAGCATATATACCTTATAAAGCATTTAATGACTAGTTGCTATAATCAATATGTTTGTACCAATTGACCCCAAATGTTGCACTGGTCTATTTTTCACTTAGTTTATTAGTTAGATGTTAGTGGTGCTTAGAAGAGGTAGAAAGATTTGCAATGTTTAAATAAGTGACTTTCTTTTTAATTACTCTATTTTAGTTCCCATTTCTTTTTCTGCCAAACCTGTTGTGTAAGTTGCTAATAAATGACAGAATGAACTGATTTTCACTGAATCCTTTGATTTCTGTTGCCCACCTATTCTCAGAGATGCAAATAAACTGATAAAATCCAAAAGACAGGGGTGAGGTGAGGGAAAAAGTATGAATAATTTACAAGCTAGATAATTAGGTCTCAGAATGATCAAGAGGCGATGTTACAATTTAACAGAAAAAAGATACAAAAGAAGCTGTACGGGGAGAGGCGAGATGAATTAAGAGTGAAGACTGTGGGGCCGGGCGCGGTGTGGCTCACGCCTGCAATCCCAGCACTTTGGGAGGCTGAGGCGGTGGATCACGAGGTCAAGTGATCGAGACCATCCTGGTCAACATGGTGAAACCCCGTCTCTACTAAAAATACAAAACATTAGCTGGGCATGGTGGCGCGTGCCTGTAATCCCAGCTACTCTCGAGGCTGAGGCAGGAGAATTGCCTGAACCCAGGAGGCGGAGGCTGCGGTGAGCTGAGATCGCGCCATTGCACTCCAGCCTGGGTAACAAGAGCGAACCTCTGTCTAAAAATAAATAAATAAAAAAAAAAGACTGAAGACTGTGTAACTAAATAGGAACAGTCCTAAACCAAATACGTATTCTTACCAAAACCTACATATATATACCTAATATGTCAAGTAGGACAAAGCCAGATCTCCTAAACAGGTTTACTATGAACATAAAACTTTTTATTAACTCATAGAAACGGTATCTACCAGTCTTCTTCATTCCAACCAATAGCAACAAAGTAAATGCTCAATAGAACAGTTGTTGATGAAATGTTTAGGACTCCGTAAGTGCGATTCCTCCATGCAGGTAGTGTCTATTTCTATCAACTCGGACCTCATTTTCCTATTTATTTATTTTTAGGCGGAGTCTTGCTCTGTTGCCAGGCTGGAGTGCAGTGGCATGATCTCAGCTCAAGGCAACCTCTGCCTCCAGGTCCAAGCAATTCTCCTGCCTCAGCCTCCCAAGTAGCTGGGATTACAGGCACACACCGCCAGGTCCAGTTAATTTTTCTGTTTTTAGTAGAGATGGGGTTTCCCCATGTTGGCCAGGCTGTTCTCAATCTCCTGATCTCGCAATCTGCCCGACTCAGCCTCCCAAAGTGCTGGGATTACAGGCATGAGCCACGGCGCCCGGCCCTTCCTTATCTTTAAAATGAGAATGGTGGCTCATGCTTTCAATCTAGCACTTTGGGAGGTAAAAGTGGGAGGACCACTCGAGCCCAGGAGTTCGATACTGCAGTGAGCCGTACCCCAGCTGGGCAACAGAAAGAGATCGCTCTTGATTAATTACCTAATTAAAATGAGAATAATTTACTTACTTCATAGGAATGTTACAGAGCAAAGCCCTCAGCACAGTGCCTGGCATATGGTAAGTACCCAAGCGTTAGCTATAATTATTATTTTTGTTACTATGATACTAAGTTAATGATATTCACAGATGGCTCCCAAAGTTGAGAGACCGTGAACTTGGGAACACTGCAGAGAAAAGCAGCGTGGTAAGCCGGAGCGCGCCGTCAGGGCGACGGGAAAAGGTGGCTGCTCGAAGGTGTCTGCTGACCCGCTGAGAACCACAACAGCGAGCGACTTCAGTGTTCCTCTCCGCAGTTGAAAAACACTCCCAAGGTCATCGTGAAAGTGGTAGAGAAGGGGGAAGAGAATTAAGATTTCAGTGCTTTGCACTCGCTTAGTTGTCTGCAAGGTTTTCCCAAAGGAAAGGCCATTTCAACAGCCAACGCGCTCTCTGTAGGTGTCAGCGATCCAGACACACGTTCAGGAGCGAGTCCGCAAATCACCTTCTCGGTGGAGAGCAACCGGCAGCCCTTTTCCTAGAAGAATAAAGGCTCTAGCTGACACGTATCGTGGACAGCACCTCTTGCCCTCATTGCGTTCAGAAAGCAATGGCAACCACCATTCATCTTTTCTACTCATTATTTGTGCACGGGAATTCTCCTTACTCTGCTACCAATCCTTCTCGTACCTCCTAATGGACTCAACAAAGTGGTTGCTGCTTCTGAGTCGCCAGTTTTATAAAGTATGATGAAGCACGGGCTGTTTGAACTGCGCGTTTGGAGAGGGTGGGCCACCTGGCCCAATAGCAGCAGCCAATCCCTGGAAGCACCTGCATTCCATCACAAAGGCTATTCAGATGAGAAAGTACAATCTGTCTTCAGAGGAAAACAAGAAACTGTGGTCTTGAGCAGAAACTCCAAGACAGTCTCGGCGCCTTTGAAGTGGGCCGTGAATGAATCTCCAAGCTGCAGAGTGGACCCTGCAAAATGGCTACGTTCAGGGTATTCATCATGAGATTCCTGCTGAAAACAGACTGATACCGTGCTCCGATGTGACAGGTGCCTCCGTATTCTAAATTCGCCAGTTCCACCACTATTTCTCGGAGGCATGTTAAATTCTTTTAGGTATGTTCGCCTCACCTTTCAATGTGTTGCCGGCTGCAATAAGGCAGAGCGCCATGCTCTGTGAGTCATCTGTGCAGGCTCACTTTATAGAGCTTCTCAGGTCAAATTCTACCTCTCTCTCTCTCTCTCTCTCTCTCTCTCTCTCTCTCTCTCTCTCTGTGTCTATATAAAAAATATATACTTATTAAAAATAATTTATAGGCCAGGTGTGGTGGCTCACACCTGTAATCCCAACACTTTGGGAGGCCGAGTTGGGTGGATCACCTGAGGTGAGGAGTTCAAGACCAGCCTGGCTAACATGGTGAAACCCCATTTTTACTAAAAATTCAAAAAGAAGCCAAGCGTGGTGGCATGCACTTATAATCCCCCAGCTACTCAGGAGGCTGAGGCAGGAGAACTGCTTGAACCTGGGAGGCTGAGGTTGCAGTGAGCTGAGATCATGCCACAGCACTGCAGCCTGGGCAACAAGAGCAAGATTCCATCTCAAATAATAATAATAATAATAATAATAATAATTTGTATATATAATTATATATAAACATGTAAATATATATTTAGTAAAATGCATGGCTTATATCTAATTTATATATATAATATATATACATAAAATTTAAAACCAGGGCTTAGAACCATGCACAAAATTAAAAACAATTGACTTCTTTTAGAAAATGAACTTAATCTTCACAGCAATCTCAGGCTACAGATACTAGGCTAGAGGACAGATACTATCCCCATTCTATAGAAGAGGATTGAGGCTTTGAGTGGTCAAATGGCCAAGAGCCACAAAAAATTGCTCATCATTTCCAATAATGAGGGAGACACAGATCCAAACCACAAGGAGAGACCCCCTCACACCCCTTAGGATGGTTACTGTGAAGGAGAGGAAAAGCATTGGGAGGGTTTTGAGAAACTGGAACCCTTATGCTCCCTTGGTGGGAGTGTCAAACGGTGCCTGCTACGGAAAACAGTATGGCAGCTCCTCGACAGATAAAAACAGAATTACCATATGACCCAGCAGTTCTACTTCTGGATATATCTCAAATAATTGAAAGCATGCCGGCCAGGCACGGTGGCTCACGCCTGTAATCCCAGCACTTTGGGAGGCCGAGGCGGGTGGATCACGAGGTCAAGAGATCGAGACCATCCTGGTCAACATAGTGAAACCCCGTCTCTACTAAAAATACAAAAAATTAGCTGGGCATGGTGGCACGTGCCTGAAATCCCAGCTACTCGGGAGGCTGAGGCAGGAGAATTGCCTGAACCCAGGAGGCAGAGGTTGTGGTGAGCCGAGATCGCGCCATTGCACTCCAGCCTGGGTAACAAGAGTGAAACTCCTTCTCAAAAAAAAAA
>CM052666.1:41697587-41738740 GCA_028533165.1 Leontopithecus rosalia | reverse complement strand
TACCTATGTAACAAACCTACACGTTCTGCATATGTACCCCAGAACTTAAAGTATAATTTTTAAAAAAAAGAAATGAAAGCAAAGTCTCAAGAAATATGTGTACACCCATGTTCACAGCAGAATTATTCACAAGAGCCAAGACGTAGAAGCAACCCAAATGCTGATACTTGAATGGATAGACAAAATGTGGTTTATACACACAGCGCCATACTCTTCAGCCTTCAGAAGGAGGGAAATTCTGCCACATGACACAATCTGCATGAAACTTGAGGACATTATGCCAAGTGAAATAGGCCATTAACTAAAGGACAGGCTCTGTATGATCCCACTTACGTGAGGTACACGGAGCAGGCCAATTCATGGAGACAATTAGAAAGGGGGTTCCCGGGGGCTGGTGGGGGAGGATGGGCCATTCGTGGTGAATGGTGCAGAGCTTCAGCTGGGAAGCTGGAGAGAGTTCTGGAGGTGGGCGGTAGTGATGGCTGCACAACAGTTCCAATGTACTCAATACCACGAAGAGTCGGGGGGCCCAATCTTTGGCTTCCCTGGGTCACAACTGGAAGCAGCACTATTTTAGGCCACATGTGAAAAACTGACACTAAGTCCTGGCACAGTGGCTCATGTCTGTGATCCCAGCACTTTGGGAGGCTGAGGCGGGCGGATCACCTGAGGTTGGGAGTTCGAGATCTCTACTAAACCCCATCTCTACTAAAAATACAGAATTAGCTGGGCATGGCGGTGCATGCCTGTAATCCCAGCTAGTAGGGAGGCTAAGGCAGGAGAATCACTTGAACCCAGGAGGCGGAGGTTGCAGTGAGCCGAGATTGCGACATTGCACTCCAGCCTGGGCAGCAAGAGCAAAACTCCGTCTCAAAAAAACAACAAAATGAGCCAACCAAACAGACAAACAAAAACACCGACACTAATGATAACTGAGAAACTAAAAAGGGAAAAAGCATCACCAAAAAGCTCTCACAGTGTCTTAAGAAAGATTGTAGACTGGTACTGGGCTGCACCCAAAGCCATCCTGAGTCTCCGTGGCCCCAGGCTGTGGCTTGGACACGCTTGATGGAACTGTACACTTAAAGATGATTAGAATGACCAGTTTTTTGTATGATGCATATTTTACCACAATTAAAACAGCAGCAGCCACCACCACCATGCCTCCTAGTAAGTAGGTGAGGCGGAATTCACCGCAGATCTGTGTGGGCTTTCTACCACGCCAAAACCAGCTCCACTCTCACGGAGGCCCTGTTCAGGACGTGGGACCTTTCTAAAGGAGAGATGTGAGGATGCCGAATTGAAACCCTCCTGCTCTGTCATGCAAAGACCTCATTCCTGACGGAGCCATGGCCCTGTTTCATTCACGAAGCTCAGGACGTTGAAATACTTGACGGTGGGATTCTAGCAGGACCATTAAGCTTCCCGGGTGGCTGGAGCATCTCACTAGATGGCAGCATTGCTCGTACAGCCCTGTTTCATGTTTTGACCCATCTGTGTCTTTCAGTTTAACCCCACCAACTTCCCCACCTCCCAGGGAGGAGCTAGAAACAGTGCATCGAGTTCTACACTTCTATGCGGAGGAATAAAGCATGCCACCCCAAGTCACCCCAGATCGCCCCCAAAGAAATCACGGCAGGAGTGTGTGCAGTGGGCAGCCCTCCCAGGCAGGGCTGCAAATCTGACCCATCTGAGGAACGAGCCCCTTCCGCCAGAGAGTGGCTGGGGCAGGGGCCAGCGCGCAGGAGACCTGTGTTTGGCTCCCATCACCATCCCTTCCTAGCGGTGTGACCTCGCACAGCTCACCCGACAGGCCTGGGCTTGTTTCTGTCATTTGTAATCCATGAAGGCTGCCTTCTAGTCTTGCTTCCAGCCATGTCTGTTTGCTTGAACAAAAAGGGAGCATGTCATGAACAAGCAGATGGGGTCAATCTTCCTGGTGACACGGCGCCTCAGCCTGACAGGACAGTGGGGAGCAGCCTTTCAAAGGCGATGGACACCGTCAGGCTGGCTCAGATGAGTCAGCTCATTCAAAAACTCCCAACTGGGCACCTGTAATCTCAGCACTTCGGGAGGCCGAGGCGGGCGGATCACGAGGTCAGGAGTTCAAGACCAGCCTGGCCAATAAGGTGAAACCCCATCTCTACTAAAAATACAAACATTAGCTGGGCATGGTGGTGCACGCCTGTAGTCCCAGCTACTCCAGAGGCTGAGGCAGGAGAATCGCCTGAACCCGGGAGAAGGAGGTTGTGGTGAGCCGGGGCCAGGCCTCTGCACTCCAGCCTGGGCGACAGAGCGAGTCTCTGTCTCAAGAAAAACTAAACAAAAAAAACCTCCCAGCCGCAGCCCGGGATATAGACGTGGTTCCTGCTGTGTTTGCTTTTCACATGAAGTCTTTCTTCTCCCCAGTGTCTCGGTCATGCCCAGCTCTTAGCTGAGCAGTGGAAGGAAGGATACATGAACTCCTCGGACAGTGGTGCGGCGGGAATGTACCAAAGTCCTCAGAGTCCCAAAAGGAGCGGCTAACATGCTTCTAAACACCTAAATTATTCCCTCGGAGTGACTCAGGCATATGAAATACATGACTCATTAACTGATCCTCACAAATACCTCTATAAGATAAAGGCAGGCTAATTCATCACGGTAAAGGCTGTTAGCACAGTAAAATCGCAATTAGAAATTAATTAGGTATATGTCTGGGGTGGGGTAGGTGAGGACATTAGAATTTTCCAATTTATCAAATATTGCAATTTATATGATAATTTTAAAAGAAAGGTTTATATTTTATAATACATAAAAAAATAAGAAAGCAAATGTATTAACAATTTATCAGAAGCATATAAATAAGGAGAGCAAGAACGAAGGTCTTGAATCCTCTGCTTCAAAGTGTTCAGTAAGAATCACGAACCAAAAGGAAATAATCAAGAGCTAGGCCTGAATTGCTTGATATTTCAAATGAATTCCAAAGTAATAAGGTTTGACTTTTTTGGGTTATTTTAAATGTGACCATTCCATTACTCCGTAAAAGTCTAAATGATTCCAGTCTATTTGCTGCTTTCCCTACTCCCTTAGAAAGGTTCCCAAATATGGGGAAAACTGGTCAATGAACCTTTCTCTATTTTATTAATTCACTAATGATAAAATGAGATCACTTCGGCCGGGCACAGTGGCTCATGCCTGTAATCCCAGCACTCTGGGAGGCCGCGGTGGGCGGATCATTAGGTCAGGAGATCAAGACCATCCAGGATAATATGCTAACACCCTGTCTCTACGAAAATACAAAAAATTAGCCAGGCATGGTAGCACACACCTGTAAGCCCAGTTACTGGGGAGGCTGAGGCAGGAGAATCGCTTGAACCTGGGAGGTGGAGGTTGCAGTGAGCCAAGATTACACCACTGAGCTCCAGCCTGGGCAACAGAACGAGATTCTGTCTCAAAAGAAAAAAATGAGATCACTTCTACTTAAAATATGACATTCTCACATATGATGTGATGTACATAGGGAAAGCTGGTTTTTTGGTAATATGTGGAGGAGGGAATGTTTTTGGAATTGCAGGCTAACATTTATTTTATGTGCTTGACATTCACTTTATGGAATTGGTGGTGTTTTTTTTTTTTTATCAACCACTGGCTCTTGCAATGGAAGAGAGCTCTGATTCCATTTAGCTTGAGTCACCTGAACTTGAGCAAAAGAAAATGGCACTCAAGTTTCAAGGAATTTAACAGGTAAGTTGGCCTGTGTCACATGCAGTGCTAAGTATGCAACATGCACTCTCTCACATGATCCCCGTAACAGCTCTGAGCTTTCCACTCTGCAGAGGAGAAAATTCACACACATTGCAGTTAAGAAGCCCACTTGCGGTCACACAGTCAGCAAGGAAGCTGGGCTTTTATTTCTGGTGCATGAGCGGCAAATCCAGCATGCCCTCACCCTTGCATTGTGTGAGACTTAGATAAAATCATTGATGAGTATCAGCCTCAGACTTTCTAAAACTATCTGTTTTCTTTGTCATTAAAATGAGGGGGAAAAAAAGCAGAGGCTGTTGTTTCCCCCTTGGCCAGCTGGCTCTGGAGCTTGGATACTCTTCAACCCATAGGAAAGTGAAAATTCAGCCTGAGGGAACAAGGTGGGGGAGGGTGGCTGAGATGAGAGAGGATGGAGAAGGAAGCAGATAACCGGGAAAAGCATCCACCTCTGGGAGGTCTTCTCTCTCACCTACTCCACCCAGTAGGAAGCAGTTCTCAGCTCTGCCTCCATCGGAGCTCTGCCTGGGAGAGGACAGTTAAGTCCTCCCTTGCATGGGCGGTAAGAGCCACATTCCCACCACCTTACAACCTAACCCCTCTCACCCACATCAAGAAAGGGTAGGGAAGGTAACTATTCACAATAACTAAGGCGCTCCCCGAAGGCACACAGCGCCTTACCCACTGCTACTAGCCTCTGTTTGGAGCCTAGAAATGTTACTAAAGACAAAAACAAAACATTGAGCCGGGCGCGGTGGCTCTCGCCTCTAATCCCAGCACTTTGGGAGGCTGAGGCGGGGATCACGAGGTCAGGAGATCAAGACCATCCTGGCTAACATGGTGAAACCCTGTCTCTACTGAAAACATAAAAAATTACCTGGGTGTGGTGGCATGTGCCTGTAGTCTCAGCTACTTGGGAGGCTAAGGCAGGAGAATCGCTTGAACCTGGGAGGCCGAGGTTCCCCCTTGGCCAGCTCACTATGGAGCATAGATACTCCCTGGCTCTTTTCTTTAACCCGTAGGAAAGTGAAAGTTCAGCCTGGAGGTTGCAGTGGGCCAGGCACCATGGCTCACGCCTACAATTCCAGCACTTCGGGAGGCCAGGAAGGATCACCTGAGGTCAGGAGTTTGAGACCAGCCTGCTGGCCAACATGGTAAAACCCTGTCTCTACTAACAATACAAAAACTAGCCAGGCGTGGTGGTGCACATCTATAATCCCAGCTACTCCAGAGGCTGAGGCAGGAGAATTGCTTGAACCTGGAGGCGGAGGTTACAGTGAGCCGAGATCACGCCACTGCACTCCAGCCTGGGCAATAAAGCAAGACTCTGTCTCAAATAAATAAAGCCACATAGTTAGTAGTAAATTGTTGTCAGTCCTAAGAAACTAACATCTATCAGCCTGTCACTTATCTATCCACAAACCTTCATTGTTCTCTTCCCTCTACTTATTCTGCAGATAAATTCTTTCTTTCTTTCTTTTTTTTTTTTTTTTTGGAGAAGGAGTCTCTGTCACCCAGGCTGAAATGCAGTGGCACGATCTTGGCTCACTACAACTTCTGCCTCCTGGGTTAAAGTGATTCTTCTGCCTCAGCCTCCTAAGTAGCTGGGATTACAGGTGTGTGCCACCACACCTGGCTAATTTTTGCATTTTTAGTAGAGACGGGGTTTCACCACATTGGCCAGGATGGTCTTGATCTCCTAACATTGTGATCCTGCCTCAGTCTCCCAAGGTGCTGGGATTACAGGCGTGAGCCACCACACCCAGCCAATAAATTCTTTCTTAATGCTGTAGTTCTTGGTCTTGGCAGTTGAAACCAAGGCCTGGGTCCCACCTGAAGACATTCTCATTTAACTCATCTGGGGTGTGATTCAGGCATTAGGATTTATTTTTTAATCTCCCAAGTAATTCCAGTGTGCAGCCAAAATGGAGGATTCCTGCTTTCAGGCAAAGAAACCTTCCCATTCCCCTGCTTCCAAATCCCCACTGACTGCCTTCTGCCTCCCAGGTGAACAGTGATACCAACGAACACTCACATTCTGCCTACAACTTTCAAAGTGCATTCAACTGCGTGTACCATGAAGATTTTTACCAGATGAGGTAAGAATCAGGTAGAATCCCTGCCAGGGCAGTTCTGTAAACTTCTTTCTCTCAGATCAAAAGGCCCTCTAGCGAACATGAACTTCTTCCTACGTGGAATTCAGTGAGGTCTCTCCTGCCCCTCCCGTTCCTTCCATCCCTCCCACCCCAGCTTGGAATGATTTCTGCAGTTTCGCCCGGATGAGACTTACGGAGTTGTAATTGCTAGCTATCAATGGAGAGTGGCTGTGCTGCGCTCGTTATGATGATTCTATAACAATACGGAAATCTGCGACAATGGAAAACCAGCGGTGTGGGATGAGTGACCTCTCATTCTGTGAAGGCACCCAAATGAAATGACTGGCTTGTGCCTGGAGCGGCCCATCCGCAGGGTAACGGAGTTTGCTGTGAAGATGAAAACCCTGGTGCGCGCCCGTAGTCCCAGCTACTCGGGAGGCTGAGGCAGGAGCATTGCCTGAACCCAGGAGGCGGAGGCTGCAGTGAGCCGAGATCGCGCCATTGCACTCCGGCCTGGGTAACGAGAGCGAAACTCCGTCTCAAAAAAAAAAAAAAAAGAAAAGAAAAGCCGGTGTTCTTGGCGGTCCGCAGGTTTCTGCAGGGGCCCCTTGTCTGTAGGCCCCATCCTGCTTCTCCTTACCAGGCTTTCCAGTTAACTAACCAAAGGCTTACCAGGTATAACAGCTTCCCGTTGCTGCTAAAGCAAAATATCACCAATTTAGCAGTTTAAAACAACATAAAGGTATCCTTTAATTTTTTCTTTTGAGATGGAGTCTCGCTCTGTCGCCAGGCTGGAGTGCAGTGGCACAATCTCAGCTCACTACAACCTCTGCCTCCCAGGTTCAAGTGAGTCTCCTGCCTCAGCCTCCCGAGTAGCTGAGACTACAGGCACGCGCCGCCATGCCTGGCTGATTTTTGTATTTTCAGTAGAGACGAGGTTTCATCATGTTGGCCAGGACAGTCTCGATCTCTTGACCTCGTGATCTGCCCACCTCGGCCTCCCAAAGTGCTTGGATTACAGGCGTGAGCCACTGCGCCCAGTCAATTTACCCTCTTAAAGTTCTGGAGACCAGAAGTCAAAAACGGCCCTGCAGGGCTGGCTCCTTCTAGAGGCTCAAGGGGAGAATCAGACACTTGCCGCCCCCAGCTTTTAGAGGCTGCTTCTTCCATCATGGAAGCGAGCAGACTGGTGTCTCTCTCATCTCTGCCCTCTGCTTGTCTCCCCACCTCCTTTCCCTGGGTCTGATCCTCCTGCTTCCCTCCTTCAGGATCCTTGCAATTACACTGGGTCCACCCAGAGAGTCTAAAATGATCTCCTTGGCCGGGCATGGTGGCTCACGCCTGTAATCCCAGGACTTTGGGAGGCTGAGGCAGGCAGATCACCTGAGGCCAGGAGTTCCAGACCAGCCTGGCCAACATGGCGAAACCCCATCTCTACTAAAAATACAAAATTAGCCTGACATGGTTATCCTTGCCTGTAATCCCAAGGCTGAGGAAAGGAGAGTCGCATGAATCCAGGAGGTGGAGGTTGCAGCGAACTGAGATCATGACACAGCTCTCCTCGGTGGCAGAGCGAGACTCAAAAATAATAATAATTATTAAGTTAAATGATCCCGCATCTCAAGATCCCTAATCACACCTGCAAAGGCCTTTGTACTGTGTAAGGTAACACATCCACATCCACAGGCTGTGGGGGTCAGGGCGCAGACATCCTTGGGGGCCCCTATTCAGTCTACCACACCCAGCAAATGCCCAGATGAAACTGATTTGTGAATTCTCCTAACGAGGTCTGGGTGTTCCCTTCAGACCAGCGGCCCTACCCACATTCATAAAGTGGGAGCACCCTTTTGGAATTTCACCCTCAACACTACAGCCTAGAGACATATGCTGTCCATGACTGAATATACAGGCTCTTTCTTCTGTGTTCAGGATTTGTCAAAAAGCATAAAGATAAATACTCGAATATCCCTTTGACCACCTGCAAACAAGAGAAAGCGAGACCCAGGGTCTTAAGAACCTCGTCAGTGTCTACAGCAGCATCTTACACTACTGCCTGGCTGGGCAGACACTGCAGCAAATGGAAGCATCTGACTCCAGTGCTGGCGCACGATGCGGGCTGCAGCATAATTCAGGGCACAAGTGGCTGAGTGCAGCCTCAAGAGCTGCGAGGAATGGGAATGAAAATCCTACACTCCCGACCTGGAAACACCCACCCCTGCGCCTTCTGGAAACGTGGTTCCGCCACGAAGAGCTTTGTATGCCTCATCTCCCATCATCAGCCATCCTAGAACATGTGCTTCTGGTTTCCAGGAAGCCACGATAAACAAAGCCTCTGGGTATGAGAGCACTTGGTGGGCCTCACAGAGTCTCCCCTCCTCCCACCAGGACACCTGGAAATCTGCTAGCAGCAAGTTCCCTGGGGCTTCTGATCTCTGAGGTGTGAGATTATGCACTGCAGAGGTCCTGCCGTTCAGCAAACTTTCATCTATTTTGAGGTTGGTGCTGCCTTTGCATCCTTTTGTGCCCCTCCCCCCCGCCTTTTTTTTTTGAGATACGGTCTCGGTTCTCACTCTATCGCCTGGGCGAGAGGCAGTGGTACGATCACATCTTACTGTGATAGTAAGATGTGGTAGGATCACATCTTACTGACTGCAGCCTGTGACTCCTGGCTCAAAGAACCCTCTTGCCTCACTCTCCTGAGTAGCTGGGACCACAGGCATGCCACCACACTGGCTAACTTTATTTCTCTGTAGAGATGGGGTTTTACTGTGTTGTCTAGGCTGGTCTCTAACTCCTGGCCCCAAGCAGTTCTCACCTTGGCCTCTCAAGTGCTGAAATTACAGGCCTGAGCCACTGTGCCCAGACTGTGCTCACATCTTAAAATGTAAAGCTCAATGATGACTGGGCTTCATAGGCACAATTATTTTAAAGCTGTAATAGAGACAACCCCATCATGACTTCAGCCAGAGCTCAGTCTAGCATGATCTCTGACATTAATTCCAATGGCTGCTTTTAAAGAAAGCAGGAAAATTTGTATGGAGAGTGTTTTCCTCCAACTCCAGGAATGCACATGGACTAGTTTCCTTGTATCAATGTTCCATTATGGATTTATGACTTGTTTTTGTTTTGTTTTGTTTTTCTGAGATGGAGTCTCTCTCCCTCTGTCGCCCAGGCCGCAGTGCAGTGGCATGATCTCAGCTCACTGCAACCTCCGCCTCCCAGGTTCAGGTGATTACACCCAGCTAATTTTTGTATTTTTCGCAGAGACAGGGTTTCACCATGTTGGCCAGCATAGTCTTGATCTCTTGACCTCATGATCCACCTGCCTTGACCTCCCAAAGTGCTGGGATTATAAGCATGAGCCACTACACGTGGCCAGCCAGATTTACTACTTATATATTATTCTAACATCTTCTGAATTTTCTTGACAAGTTCAATTGAGTGAAATCCTATGAAATAAAGTTCTTCTATCCTTTCAAATGCCCCTGTATTGAGTGCGACATGAAAATGCCAGCTAGGTTCTTTTCATTGCAGCTAAGGATTTATTAAGTATCATTAAGATACTTCAGGTTGGCCGGGCACAGTGGCACAGGCCTGTAATCCCAGCACTTTGTGAGGCCAAGGTGGGCGGATCACAAGGTCAGGAGTTTGAGACTAGCCTGGCCAATACGGTGAAACCCTGTTTCTCTAAAAATACAAAAATTAGCCAGGTGTGGTGGCAGGCACCTGTAGTTCCAGCTACTTCGGAGGCTGAGGCAGGAGAATTGCTTGAACCCAGGAGGCGGAGGTTGCAGTGAGCTGAGATCGCGCCACTGCACTCCAGCTTGAGCAACAGAGTGAGACTCCATCTCAAAAAAAAAAAAGTTTAGCTTAAAGATTAGCTTGGAATCAAATAACTGGTAGTTTCCACCAAAATTCTTGGGTTCTAGATAGGTCTTTGGCCTGGAATTCTTTCCCAAACTAGGGCCAGTCATGGGAAATAATTGCACTGCTCCCCTGACGCAGGAGCTCTCTCTAATAAAGACCCGCATGTGCACGTTAGCTGCTGTGAGGGACGTGAGAATAACATGAGTCCCCTGCTGTCCAAGAGTATGTGATATAGCAAAAGGGATCAAACAAGGGTTTAGAAAACTCTGCGCAAAGGAACCTTCAGAACATCTCTCAGCTTCAGGTCTCTCCTCTGGGAAATGAAGGGTTGAAGTAGATGATTTATATTGGTATTCCTGCTTTCTAGTTCGTAAAATATTTTCACACTTTCTTCGTGTTGTTCCCTATAATCACGTTGTGAGGTAGGAGTTTCACAGGTAAGGAAATAGACTAAGATTCAAGCTACTAAGCTGGTTTAATCGTTGTGGAACCACAGCCTTGAACTAGATAAGACACTGTCTCCAAATCTCCTACCATGATGCAAGAGCCATTACCACCTACAGAAGTGGATTCTGACACCGACATCCTATAATTCTGATGTGCGCAGTCTTTCCCGCAGTTATTTACTATAGTAAATGTAAATCAGGCAAAAGCAGCTGCCACTCAAAAGGAGACAACTAATCTGTAGTTGATTACAAGGAGCTAATCTAGACACATCCTTTCAAAGTCACAATTTCACGTGGTCAAATGAAGGTTCTAACACATGGTTACAAAGAGGGGGAAAATAGATACCTGGCTTGCTTGGGGTGGAGGGTGGGAGGAGTACCCCCTAGAAAACGACCTATGGGGTACTGTGCTCACCACCTGGGTGGCAAAATCATTTACCCACCTAACAAACCCGCACACGTACCCCCAAACAGAAAATAAAAGTCAGAAAAAAATGAAGGTTCTAGAGCAGTGATCCCCAACCTTCTTGGCACCAGGGACCCATTTCATGGAAGACAATTAGGGGGTGGAGATGGGATGAAACGGTTCCACCTCAGACCATCAGGCATTAGATTCTCATAAGGGGTGTGTCACAGGGGTCTGGGGACAGCTGTTCTTAGAGAATTTTCTGCTTTCTCTATGTATGCATAGATTATGATAAATGTCTGCAGATTAACAAAAAGTCTTTCTCTGAAAGCTCGTCTTCTACTACATCAGTTTTCTAAGATATTTAATGAGCATTATCTCTGTGGTTTGTGCTGCATTTTCGATGTAAGCTCAGTACTTCCTAAATTGCTCTTTTAAAAATCTCTCTGGATTGATTTCTATTTATCTGTGATGCTTACAGGTTCCTGGTCTTTCTGGAGGTACTTTAGAAACATGAAGGATACAGCAGAAGAGAATCAAGAATCTTCCTACTGCAGCCTTTGGAGATGATTATACAGTGCCGTGGCTAAGAGGCAGTGAGGGACCGCTCTATCGCCCATGTGACGCAGGCTTCACCAGGCTCCCTGTTGGAAAGCCTGTCCGTGTCGTTTCATCCTGGCTACATCTAAATTGTAGAAGGGCAGAGTTGTCTTCTCTCTCATTTCTACAGGCTTGGGTTCTGTGGGTGTGAAGCCACACCCTTGGTAGTGACAAAGTCTAGATGCTTCTCTGCCCGGGAAACAGCTCTGGCACTAATCCAGAGGCTATCTGCTCTGTGGCGAGGGAAGTGGGAGTATGGGTGAGCAGGAAAAATGAGGTCAGCTTTCAGAGCAGTCAACCATCTCTGACGAGCTGGCTAGACTGCGAACTGCAGAATATTTACTGCAGGGAGATGTCCGCGGCAGGAGACACTCAGTCTGGCCAGACCCAGAGCCCCCACCCCAGGGCATTGGGACGACACAGTCACAAAACAGGGGACATGGATTCATACTGATTCATAGCCAGGCTCCAAATCCCTTTGTCGCACAGAGGTTTCCTCTGGTCCCTTTATTACTCAGGGGAAATGCATGAATTGGTCTGTTCTGGAGTTGGAAAGAAGAAATATAATGTACCCAGGACGACTGCAAGTTGGTGACTTGTGTGAATCTTGGTTTATCTGGCTTTGCCACAGCAGGCTGGATTATGAGTCTGTCTGCTCCCAAAGCAGTGGGCATCTCTTCACCTCTGCACTCACCTGGCTCCTCCCCCGCTGTGAAGACCTCAGGACAGGAACCAGGACTTCCTGCCCAAGGCTGCAACCCCACCCGCCACCTAGCGCAGTACCTGGTACTTGGCTAGACACTTTTAGAGCAAATTCTCTTTCATCTGAGGTTGGGAAGAAAGAGCAGGGATAGGCAGGGCACAGTGGCTCACACCTGTAATCCCAGCACTTTGGGAAGCCAAAGAGGGCCAAACATCACCTGAGTTCGGGAGTTCAAGACCAGCCTGATCAACATAGAGAAATCCCGTCTGTACTAAAAACACAAAATTTGCTGGGTGTGGTGGCGCATGCCGGTAATCCCAGCTACTCGGGAGGCTGAGGCAGAATTGCTTCAACCTGGGAGGCGGAGGTTGCAGTGAGCTGAGATCACACCGTTGCACTCCAGCCTGGGCAACAAGAGTGAAACTCTGTCTCAAAAAAAAGAAAAAAGAAAAGAGTAGGAATAGAATCACTGCACAGATAAAAGAAACACACCAATAATGCCTCATTGGCCTTTTAAGCAGAATCTTCAGCATCCCCGCCTTACGCAAACTCTCACTGCACTTTGAATAGTTCCCATGAAAGCACCAGTCCCATGCTCATTTGTCCTTGCTCGTTAGCACTGGCACAGAAGCTGAGTCTTCTGACCGGCCCCAGCCATGTGCTTCAAGAGCACTGGAGTCCTGGAAGGTGAAATGTGAGTTGTCTGTGTAACATGAGGATGTGGCTCACACAACTCAGGGATGTGTTGAAAATATGGCCTGGGTAAAAGGATGTTCACCTGAGCATTTTATTTATAGTAGCAAAGACCCAAATTCTAATCAATTGGTGTTTGGGTATATATTAGATTGGTGCAAAAGTTATTGCGGTTTTTGCCATTGAAAGTAATGACAAAAACCGCAATGACTTTTGCACCAACCTAATTAGGACCCTGCCATAGAGCGGATAATATTGATATAATGAAACATGCCACTGCTAAAGATACTATTTTCGGAAAACATATAAGGGCCTGGGGAAATGTATCCAATGCATCACAGAATTGAACCTGCTCACAATTTTACAAATTGCCAGGTGGGAAATACCAGGAGGAAGTATACCCAGATTTACCTAGTTTCCATCTGGGCCACATCGACTTTTAAAGTCTCATTTAAACTTTTTCATGTATTTTAAATTTTATTTTATAACCAACATGTAACTTTTATAATTTTCTAAATAGTATATTTTAAAACTGTGAACAACAACAAAATAAGCAGATCATCCCATAATGCAAAGCAGCCCTTCGCTGTTCCTGCCCTAGACGGTCACTTCCAAGATTAGACCGTGAAGCCTCCCCCAGGACGCCACTGGTCCCTCATTATGTTTATACACACAACCCGGATAATTCCATCCAAAAGTCTCGGGGCGATGAGATCCCTGCAGGTAAAACTAGTTCTTGTCTTTGTTAGAGCAGATCTGAACAGGAACCATATCTGGAAAAGATATGGACAGCTGACGCTGGGGTAGCCTAGGAAAGCGGGAAGAAGGCATGGTAGGCAAAGGCACTCCCTGGGCGAAGGCTGGAGCTGCCCCTGCCGTTGGCTGTGTGGCTACAGTCACTCAGCGTCTCTGAACATCATATTCCCTGTCTGCAAAAGGAGATCCCACACCTGCCCCGCCTACCTCATAGGCCTACCATGGGGTTAAATGAAATAATGTGTATGTTCTGTTCCGCAAAGTAGAAAGCACTCAGTGACATGAAGAGTTTGAAAATCCAAGAATGCTAACATCTTAGGATAATACTCAATGTTTCCCACTTTCTTTCAAGACAGCAAGAGACACACACACTTTCAAACACTCCAGAAAACATCACCAGGATTTTTATCAACGCATTTAACTTCGCGAATCCCTGGACCTTTTTCCCACGTAACAACACTATGCTATGTGTTTTCTCGACTTGCTCCCTTTTCTCCTGGGCTCATGGGTAGATTGGCTTCCCCAGCTTCCCCAGTGGGAAGGCGGGGTCAAGAGACGAAACTGTCTGTCTGTCTGTCTGTCTCTCTCTCTTCTTTTTTACCAATTCAGAGTCTTGCTCTGTCAGCCAGGCTGGAGTGCAGTGGTGCAATCTCGGCTCACTGCAGCCTCTGCCTCCTGGGCTCAAGCAATCCTCCCATGTCAACCTTCCAAGTAGCTGAGACCACAGGCTCATGCCACCCTACCCGGATAATTTTTGTATTTTCAGCAGAGATGAGGTTTCTCCATGTTGCTCAAGCTGGCATACAACTCCTGGGCTCAAGCAATCCACCCACCCAAAAGTGCTGGGATTATAAGTGTGAGCTACCACGCCCAGCAGAGACTGGGATATAGATGTAAGCAATGCACATCCCTTTCAGGCAAAGCTGGGCCCCAAAATCCTCCTGTGAGATCCTCCATCCACTCTCTCTTCCCTTATTTCCTGGCTGGTTACAGAAGAGCTTGTGGAGGACTCTCGAGGCCCCTGGTGACACATTTGGTGGAAGAAGTCTGTGTCCCCACATCGCAGCAAAGACCACCCACCAAACATCCACTATGACACAGACCCAAGTGAGAGAGAACCTGAGGTCTTCAGGATGATGTGCCGTATGTACCAACCACTTCTCTGAATAACACACCCTTGACCGTGGCCACCCCTTCACTCCAGTGACCATTAACACTCTCCGCTGCTTCTCCACCACTGATGCAGGGGACATAGGGGCCACTTACATTAAAAATCCAGTCCTCAGCCAACAGAAAACTCACCCAGGCAATATTAGAACATCTTTAAAGGTTCCCTAGGAAATTGAAGACCTGTTTTTAATATCTATAGGGAAGGCTGGGGGCATGTGCTAATTTAAATAACTGAAAAGGAAAAAATGCTTTTGGCAACCCAGTGCCAGCAGTTCTTAAGGCGAGTTGCAAATAGAAGAGAGTCCGGGTCTATGAAGGGAGGAGAGGTTAGGAAGGGCGTCTACACCTCTTTTACAAGGGCTGGACAGCGGAAGCAGAGTGCAGCATGGACCACTGTTCCTTCGTATGTTTTACCCTCAGCATGCCCGGCACTTCCCATGGGTTGCTTTAAAATCATGATTTCAGGGACTCACGATATCCTTTGTTTCCAAAGCCTCTCACTCATTTGTCTTAACATCTCAAATCTCTGTTAACAGCGAGATTTGAGATATTAAATCTCCTACTATGTGTGAGATTCTGTGTGAGGAGACTATGTGTCTCCTCCTAACTAATCCCCTACTGTGTGGCAGGTATCAGGGTACATGTCATGCAAACACAACCTTATTTAATTCTCATGACTCACATCCATGTAGAAGTGGGGACTTGAGCCTGAGACGGGGCAGACCCCTCGTGCAAGGTCACATTGCTAATAAGTGGACAGGTCGGGGCTTGGACCCCACTCCAAGTATCTCCGTGGCCCTCCTCTTCATGGCTACGCCATGTGGTAAACCAGCATCACCTGGACCAGCAGGGTCTCTCAGGAAGGAGACACTGAGGGGTGGAGAAAGGGCCACAGTGGGAGGCTTGCAGGATACAGCAGCACCCTCCCACAGCAGGCAGGCATGGGTGGAGCACGTCGATGAGAACTCTGTGGGGTCACATGGAAACGCTAAGCTCTGAGTTACAGGCTTCCCAGGAGGAGGCAGGGGAAGGAAGAAGTGCTACCCACTTCTCAGCTCTCACTCCAGCCAGCCCTGCTCTTCCTGGTTCACACGGGCGACTTACCTGGTACGGGTACAGGGTGACCCCGTTGGTCCTCGACAGGGACCAGGTGCCTTCCAGGTACTGGTGAGCCTGGATGGCCACTGAATTGAGGATGTTCCCATTGCTTGGACTGGTGTCCATCTGGAGGCTGGCCTTGGCCTGGTGACTTGGGGACCCACTCTTCTTTTCTGCCCCATTGCTGACCCCAAGGCTGCTGGGTTTGCTGCTGTGCTTGTTGACGAGGCCTGTGTAGTTGGAGGTGGCATAGGGGGCGGGCACAAAGGCCCATTCCCTGGGCTGCTGGAGCCCACCCACATGCCGAGACCCCACCAGGGTGGGGATGTTCAAGAGCGGCGGGGGCGAGCTGGGCGAGGCGTCGTAGTGCTCACTGCCAGCGGCCTGCTCCAAGGCCAGCACCATCTGGATGGCCTCCTGTTTCAGCTGGTTCAGGTGAGTGGCACAAATGTCACAGCGGTTGTCCCGGTCATTCCACGCCTTCCGGATGGTGTTGGGGACCTGGAGTTTGTCGTGAATCACAGCTGAGAAAGCAGGGTCCTAGAGCACACGGAAACAGAGGAAAAGGAGATTCCATCACTTAAGGTTGCTCAGTGCAAGTCAGATACCTGGCTCACGAGCTAAGCCCTGGCTGTGCCCAAGGAGTTTGATGGTTTGATAGGCATCGGCAGAAATGAGAAGCCATACTGGCAGAAGAGCCTCTACTTCTGATAAACACCTTTGACCAATGTAAGAATTTTATAGTGAAAACTTTTAAAAAGAAGTTTTAAAAAAAAGACTTTTAAGTATCCTCTTCGCCAGGTGGGCCAAACAAGAACATTTGTATTCTGGCGGCGTTGTTCCGTTTTGATTTTGAGACGGAGTCTCGCTGTGTCGCCAGGCTGGAGGCAGTGGCGTGATCTCGGCTCACTGCAACCACTGCCTCCGAGGTTCAAGCGATTCCCCTGCCTCAGCATCCTGAGTAGCCAGGATTACAGGCACGCACCACCACGCCTGGCTAATTTTTGAATTTTTAGTAGAAACAGGGTTTCATTATGTTGGCCAGGATGGTCTCCATCTCTTTACCTGGTGATCCACCCACCTTGGCCTCCCAAAGTGCCGGGATTACAGGCGTGAGCCACAGGTACCTGGTTAAGCATTCTTACTGTTGTTTTTTTTGAGACAGAGTCTCACTCTATCCCCGAGGCTGGAGTGCAGTGGCATGATCTCGACTCACTGCAACTGGGTTCTGCCTCCTGGGTTCAAGCAATTCTCCTGCCTCAGCCTCCCAAGTAACTGGGACTACAGGTGCCCGCCACCACATCTGGCTAATTTTTTGTATTTTAGTAGAGATGGAATTTCACCATGTTGGCCAGGATGGTCTCGATCTCCAGACCTTGTGATCTGCCTTCCTCAGCCTCCTAAAGTGCTGGGATTACAGGCGTGAGCCACTGCACCCGGCCTCTTATTCTTACATCCACTAAGAAATTACAGCCTTCCCTGGGCTCCTGCAGGGTGTTCAATCAGAAGGAACAAACGTTTGTCAGGCATGATGGGGGTGAGGCAAAGCAGCCAGCAAACCTGTCTAGACTGACTCATGTTTACTATTTGCCCCTTGGCCAGCTGGGCATGTCTCTATCTGGGTATCCGATATTCTAACCCACTAAAACAAAACAGTCCAAGATACTTTTCCCCTCAAACTTCATCTAAAACTACTATTTAAAAATATCAGCTGGGCGCAGTGGCTCAGGCCTGTAATCCCAGTACTTTGGGAGGCTGATGAGGGGGGATTGCTTGAGACCAGGAGTTCAAAGACCAGCCTGGGCAACATAGTAAGACCACATCTCTACAAAACACTTAACAATCAGCCAGGCATTGTGGCACACAGCTGCAGCCTCAGCTACTCGTGAGCCTGGGGTGGGAGGACTATGTGAGTGCCGGAGTTTGAGGCTGCAGTGAGCTATGACGGTGCCACTGCGCTCCACCTGAGCAGCAGACCACACACGTCTCACAAAAATCATCTTGTAGCGGGGCGCGGTGGTTCACGCCTGTCATCCCAGCACTTTGGGAGGCTGAGGCTGGTGGATCACGAAGTCAGGAGTTCAAGACCAGCCTGGCCAAGATGGCGAAACCCCATCTCTACTAAAAATACAAAAATTCGTTGGGCATAGTGGTGGGTGCCTGTAATCCCAGCTACTCGGGAGGCTGAGGCAGGGAACTGCTTGAACCCAGTAGGCAGAGGTTGCAGTGAGGAGAGATTGTGCCCTGCACTCCAGCCTGGACGACAGAGAAAGACTCTGTCTCAAAAAAAATAAAAACAAAAAAATCTTGCCAGGTGTGATGGCTGGCACCCATAATCCCAGCTACTTGGGAGGCTGAAGCTGGAGGATCCCTTAAGGCCAGAAGTTGAGACCAGCCTGAGCAACACAGAAAGAAAACCATACAAAATAATGTATATATTATTATTATATACATTTATAAAATGTTTATATTTAAAATAAAAATCTAGCTCAGAGGCCCATATGGAAAAGAAATCAGGAAACGGACTAAATGAGAGCAATGTCTCCTCTTTACTTGGCTTTAATTGTTACAGGAAAGCAGGATCACACAGAGGAACAAGCACCAGGAGTGTTCACTGAGGATCAGGGTTTCCAGTCCTGCCACCTGTGACCTGGGAGTTGTGTAGTGACTTTGGGCAGCTTACTGAATCTCACTGAGCCTCTCATCTACCACCCAGGGTCACGGCCTATCCCTGCTGTAAGGACCTTCCAGCTCCGTAACTCCATTCGTGGGGAAATTGGGACTGGAGAGTCTGGCCTGTGCACATATGAACAGGGCTACTATGCCATCTGGGGGCCTGGGTGACCGTCTGAGGTTCAACAGTTGTTGCAGATAATTGACAAAACTCATCTCAAGGCTAAGTTACCTCCAGGCCATTGGGGAGAAAATCTGCCTTTCTGAAATTCACTGTCAGCTTTTATGGGGAAGAAGCCCCTTCAGAGCCGAATGGGGTTTGAGGAGCGTAGGCAGGGAGGGTGGTGTGGGGAGGGGCAGGAAGACCAGCAGTTTGGGGGTCGTCTTAATTACGATCCGTCTTGACTACAGGCTCCAGCATTTTGTGTTCCCTGTTTCACTGCCCTGAACAGCTCCTCAGCACACACTGATTAACCAATGAATATATAAGAGGCCTCTTTCTACTGCAGCAGCAGCGAGCAGCTCAGGAGGGAGACACAGACAGTCACAATGGCGGGAAGCATGGGCGGTGAAGGCTGATCAAATCTCCTTGAGGAAGTGATGCAAGCCACGTGAGGCCTGCCTCGGGCGTCCTTCTCAATGACAGGGCCAGAGAGGTTCTAATCACAACTCAGAGCTTAGGACCCGCAAAGGCCCCTTAGGGACCGTTCCAGAACAGAGCACCACCTCAATTTACAGATGAACAGGTCCCAGAGGGTTAAAGTGTGAACTATGGCTAGACTTCTTAACCACAGTATGTGATTTTTCACCCTGAGCCAGAGCCATTATCCATCTAGAGATTCACATTCTCCCACAGACCAGAAGGTTTCCACCCCCAAGTTTTCACTAGGAAGTGTTCATTTATGCAAACGAAATGTATTTGGGCCCCAATATATGCAAAGATACAGTTTCCTCTGTTTTCACATAACCAATGGCTTATGCTTTCAAGGCACCAAACTGTTTGGTTTCAAGAAGCTGCAATCAATTGCTTATTTAGAATATTCTTGTAACCCAATCATATGGGAGAAGTGCCACAGAAAGGAGCAGCTGTAAGCGCAGGCCTGGGTGACCGTCTGCACATCACAGTTTATTTCGATGCTAGCCCTTGGAGTCTGGATGTGACTCTGACGTAGGGACACATTCACTCTCCAGAAACCACGTGAGCCCTCCCTGGCTCTGAGGAACCCTCTTCTTTTTTTTTTTTTTTTTGAGATGGAGTCTTGTTCTGTTACCAGGCTGGAATGCAGTGGCCCAATCTCTGCTCCCTGCAACCTCCACCTCCCAGGTTCAAGCAATTCTCCTGCCTCAGCCTCCCGAGTAACTGGGATTACAGGCAAGCACTACCACACCCAGCTAATTTTTGTATTTTTAGTAGACAGGTTTTCACCACATTGGCCAGGACGGTCTCGATCTCTTGACCTTGTGATCTGCCTGCCTCAGCCTCCCAAAGTGCTGGGATTACAGGCGTGAGCCACTGCGCCTGGCCCTTTTTTCTTCGTCTTTACTACTCTCCCTTGAAGCACTACCTTCTTCATTCAGCTTACTGTCATGTGTGGCTCAGCAGCTGACATTTAACAAATAGGTATTTTCGTTTCCAGTGTGCCAGGCATTGCCCCAGGCGGGGGTCTGAAGGTACCTGAGAACAATTCCCCTACTCAGGGAGTTTACAGTCCACGGGGCCTTCCTAGTTCCTGGACTATCTAATGCCTCATGCCTTGACTGCCACCTCTAGCCCAGTCTGCAGTGACTCACAGGACCAATCCATACATACTCAGACACGTGGAGCTCAGTGCTCTCCCAGGGGTGACAAGGCATCAGCACCAACTCCCGCTCCTCACGGGGCTCCTCCACTCACACCTGTGCCAGCCAGAGCAAGCCCAGCCAGCACCGACATTCAGTGCACAGCTGAGCCCACCATCAATACGACCACCACAGACAGCCCACAACCCGTTCTTCTCTTGTCCAGGGAGAAGCTGAGATTGAGAGTTTTTAACAAGTATGTGGTTGTTGGCTGGTGTCAGAGGTGTTCCTTCAGTTAAGCACCCCTTGATCTAAAACTCTTTGTGAGTTCTTGTCATCAAAAGGCCTCAGTAAATCAATGGATACATCTCAAAGAAACGAAAATTCCTTCCAAGGGCTTGTCCACACAATATACATAAATATTTTAGTATGAATTACAACTTGAAAAAGGAATGGTTAGCAGCCATAGCTTTCTGTAAGTGCTGCAGGAAGAAGATACCACTTTAAATGAGGATAGACATAAACAGGAAGAAGGGACAAAAGGAGGCTCACGCCTGCAATCCCAGCACTTTGGGAGGCGGAGGTGGGCAGATCGCAAGGTCAGGAGTTCAAGACCAGCCTCACCAACATGATGAAACCATCTCTACTAAAAATACACAAATTATCCGGGCATGGTGGCGTGGGCCTGGATCCCAGCTACTCAGGAGGCTGAGGCAGGAGAATTGCTTGAGCCCAGGAGGCGGAGATTGCAGTGAGCCGCGATCGCACCATTGCACTCCAGTCTGGGCGCAGAGTAAGATTCCATCTCAAAAAAACCAGATTAATTTTCTTTGCCCCTAAACCTACTCTTGTTCCAGTGGTCACTAACTAAGTAAATAGTATCATAATCCACCCAGGGACCCAGGCCTGAAATTTACAACCTTCCTTAGGTCCTCCTTTTCGGTCACATTCAATCATCAAATTTCCAGACTGGTGATTGGTACTTCCAAGAAACTCTTGGCCAGTCCTTCCTCGCCATGCCCACGGCTACGTTCATGCTTTTAGCATCTCTCACTCAGCACAGTCCCCGCCGACTCCAGCCTTGACCTCACCTCGCCACAAGAAAATGACTTTACCAAAATTCAAATCCAATCGTGTCATGACTCAGCTTTCCCACACCTCCATTCTAAGAGTTATCTTATTGTCTTCGGTTTTTATTTGGAGAAGTATCTCCATTAGACTCACTGCTCCTGATGGGAACATTTTCTGTCTGTCTTCAGTGCCCTACTATCCAGCGGAGTGCCTGGAGCACAGCAAGGACTCTACAAACATGTGAAATAAATAAAGGCATGAAAGGAATTCCACCAAGGTAGAAAGCCACGTAGGAAAGTCGATGCCCACCATTCTGTATTCGACCTAAATGAGTTATTCGCCTATATTATGAAACTGTTATGGAAGAAACCAAATCAAAGGCTAACATAGCTTTCCAGCTCTGTTTGTTCTACCTGGCTAATGAGCCTGGTGTGTCAACCAGAGCCTGTGCATCTTCCTTTTAGACTCTCTTCTTTATACTATTAGATCCTCGGGCCTCAGTACAAGCCCTAGTCATCTTTTGCTTAAGTTCCCAAGAAACTGACAATTTGTTTGTTTTTTTGAGACGGAGTCTCGCTCTGTCGCGCAGGCTGGAGTACAGTGGCATGATCTTAGCTCACTGCAACCTCAACCTCCCCAGTTCAAGTGATTCTCCTGCCTCAGCCTCCGAGTAGCTGGGATTACAGGTGTGCATCACCATACCCGGCTAACTTTCTGTGTGTTTCTTTTAGTAGAGATGGAGATTCATCATGTTTCCCAGGCTGGTCTGGAACTCCTGAGCTCAGGCAATCCACCAGCTTGGTCTCCCAAAATGCTAGGATTACAGGCATGAGCCACCGTGCCGGGCCAAAAGTAACATTTATATGAAAATAATTTTATTAAAAACTTTCTTAAACCTTCAGCCCAGCTCATCGACAAGAAGACAAGAGAAATCTACCTAAAGGAAAACTCCAGGTCAGTACTATGTGGGCGCCCCCCCAGCTGGTGGCATGCTTATTTTCCAAGAGCTGGCAGCCAGCCTTCGATGCATGAGGTGGGACTGGTGACAAGAGCTGCAGTCTGCAAAGTCAAGCGAGGAAACGAGAACTGTGCCCAGGTGAACAAAGCCATCCACCATGCTCCTCATTGACGCGGGTGCCGTCACATCCTCGGAGGGCTGCACTGCTCTGCAGTAAATGCTCAAGCCACTTTTGAGGACAGGTGGTTTCCACATTGTTTCGGGCAAAAGAGTACTTTGAGCATGGCCCCCAAAGCTTCCAGGTCTGTGATGAAGGCAGCAGGTGCAGTCGGCATCCGGCACGGGTTGCACAAATTCCTGTTGCTATTTGCTTCTGGGGTAATGACCTAGAGGCCTCTGGTGACAAGCCTAACAAGATTTAAGCTGTTCTGCAAAGGCCGTTTCATTCCACTTTGATCCTCAACTTTCTTCCTGCATACATGCTGCCCTGCGGAATGGAGGACAGTGCCCTGGGGGGGAACGTTTGCTGCCCCAAACATCCCCCTATGGCTTCCAAGAAGATCAGTGGCATTTTCCTTCATTCCTATCGTCCTTCCGCAGCCAGGGTTTGCATTCCTGCCCCTGCTGCATTCCCCAGAGTGTCCTTTCTTTCTCAACCACCTAATATCGGCAGGTGTCAATACTAATGACTCTTTTTTGAACGAAATGCAAAATTGAAAGTTTGCAAATAATAGATAATAAACCTTAGGTGGATCTGAACCAAGAATACCAATCCTCTTATTTGTAGTTAAACATTCAACTATCTGGGCTCAAACGTCTCTCAAAAAAGTGCTATCTCTCCCCCTCACTTATTTCAAAAAAAGAAAAATAAAGAGAATGCGGCCAAATCTTGATGAGCCATTGTCAGAGAAGAGAGTTTCAGCATCTGAAATCTAAGGACACTCCCAACACGCCAGTTTGCGGATGTTACTGCTTCCTCAGGAACATTGTTCGTAGATGCTTATCAGCTCGCTGACCTTGACCGCTCATGCTCCACCTGTGCTTGACGGGGTGTGAAGGACCAAGATCTCAGCCAGAGGATTTCTCACTGCGAGACTCTCTTCGCCCAGTTACCGTGCCGAATCTACACAGCAGGCATTTACTGATGGCGAAACATCAGTATCCTTCATTCCTGTTGTTCATGGAGCTCCCAGACCCACAAACGTGGCATGCAACCACCTCAGAGGGAAGCCAGGAGCCAGTCAGAATGTCTGATGAAGGAATCACGCCCCATGGCTCTGCGTGGGGAAGTAACCACCCTCAAGCGTTCTGTCCTCCGCACCCACACTACACGTGCGTGGATGCAAGTCTCCAGCAGCTCACTCTGACGGGCAAAGAGGACTCAAGCACAGCACGTTCTCTGAGACTGGGGGAAAACAGGGGAATGATATCTGAAAAGACACTGGGTGTGTTGGAATTAGGGTTTGCTCAGGGGAGACCTGAGACAGCCAAAATGTTAGAAATAGATGCTCGGTGCGGTGACGAAAATCGGCACTGAGACAAAGGACCTTTCAGCAACGCAATTTTTACTTCCTGGACTGCAGGAAGGGCACCCTCTCTAGCCATCATGCCAGGAGAGCACAAAGACCGAACGGAAGCACACAGATCTATCCCTACGCATTTGGGGTTGTCCTTACTGCTGTGTCTGATCTCTGTTGGCTGGAGCCAGACCTCACCATCTAAATGAAAACCCAGCTGGCTAACAACTTAAAACTTTCTAAACAGGTAGAAGCAGTGGAGAGCTGGGACCTGCCCGTGAGCAAGTCCAGCACAGATATCTTGGTTGAAGTATAAGGACATAGAATGTACTAGGTGCCTGTAAGCATGGCATGTCTGACGGCTACATAGGATAGGGCTTCACAGAGTTTGGACACTTCTTTTTTTAACAAGAAAGAAAACTTTAAAAAGGAGCTTTTCTACTTCCCACACAAAATAACAAGCGCAGTAGGGCCAGCAATGAGGCTATGAGACCGCAGGTGGGTGGCCTGCACCCCTTCCTCATTAGCATGAAACTCAGGTGGAAACTCCCTACCCGCAGTCTGAACCCGGGCTTCGTCGTGATTGTTCCCAGTGTGCTTGCTGACGACCACAGGATGTGTGTGCTGAACACCGAGCCGAGCGTGTGGGAACACTGACTGTGAAGGCACACAGGCACGCTGGGCAACCAGCTCAGAGACTAGACAAGAAAAAACACCCTCCAGAGGAAGAAATGTTAAACGTCAGACCGCAGTTTTCTACGTAAGAAACCAAATTATCCTGCGATGTGGCGGCTGTGCCCAGCCTAAGCGAGTCTGCTCCAGATGACTGCGGGGAGAGCCGGGCCTCTCGCAGACTTCGGTCTGAATCCTTGTGTTCCGCAAGGGAGGCGCTCAGGCGGGCCGAAGGCAGGTGGGAATGCAGTTCACACGGCTGCTTGCGGTAACACGTGAAAAAGGTGTTGCGGATGGCAAGACTCTGCTCCCTCAAAGGGAAACGGGGATGTTTAATTAGAACTTGATAGGATTAAGAACGGTTCATGAATGACTCAAAAGAATGGGCGAGGCATTTTTCACCACAATCTCTGAAAATGTTATTTATTTATTATTATTATTTTTTTTGAGACAGAGTCTTGCTCTATTGCCCTCGCTGGAGTGCAATGGTGTGATTTTGGCTCACTGTCTCAAGCAATTCTTTTGCCTCGGCCTCCCAAGTAGCTGGGACTACGGGCGTGCGCCACCATGCCTGGCTAATTTTGTATTTTTAGTAGAGATGGGATTTCACCAGCTTCCTTCCTTCCTTCCTTCCTTCCTTCCTTTCTTCTTTCTTTCTTTCTTTCTTTCTTTCTTCTCACCCTGTCATCTGGGCTGTAATGTGATGCTTCCATCTCAGCTCACTGCAACCTCCACCTCCCGGTTCAAGCAATTCTTGTGCCTCAGCCTCCTGAGTAGCTTGGAATACAGGCACCTACTACCACACCTGGCTGATTTTTGTATTCTTAGTAGAGACAGGGTTTTGCCATGTTAGCCAGGCTGGTCTCGAACTCCTGACCTCAGGTGATTCGTCCACCTCGGCCTCCTAAAGTGCCGGGATTACAGGCGTGAGCCACCGTGCCCAGCCGGCCAGTGTTTATGTCCAGGCCTCATCTTTTCCAACTAGATGGAATGGACGGTGTTGATTCTTTTGAAAACTTTTGGTTAAGAGCGTGGGAGGCTCCAGTCCTGCTGCTGTTGCTTAGCAGCGGAGTGACCAGGGGCCATTTTCACACATCTGTCCAAGCTTCAGTCTCCTTACTGTAAAAACGGGAGTTGATAATCATCCCTGTTTTATTAAGTAAGAATTAAATGTGATAAGGTATGCAACATTTTTGGCACAGATCTGGTCCTTGGTAAATGCTAAATGAATGGCTGGTAGTAATGATTAGCAATGCGACTATTCCCAGTATCTAATACAGTACCTTGTATAAATTTAGAACGTCATATAATGGTGGTGAGCATAAGGACAATGGTGACAGCAATCTTAGGGCTTACTTTTATCTAGGAGGATTTAGTGCTTTTGCAATTAAGAGCAGAGTGGATGATAAAGAAGGGAACAGGGCCGGGCGCGGTGGCTCAAGCCTGTAATCCCAGCACTTTGGGAGGCTGAGGCGGGTGGATCACAAGGTCAAGAGATCGAGAACATCCTGGTCAACATGGTGAAACCCCATCTCTACTAAAAATACAAAAAGTTAGCTGGGCATGGTGGCGCGTGCCTGTAATCCCAGCTACTCAGGAGGCTGAGGCAGGAGAATTGCCTGAATCCAGGAGGCGGAGGTTGTGGTGAGCCAAGATTGTGCCATTGCACTCCAGCCTGGGTAACAAGCAAAACTCCGTCTCAAAAAAAAAGAAGGGAACATATGATGATCACTTAACCACCTGCTACATCTGGTCAAGTCAAAGCCTTCTTAAAATAAATCAGGCTGGACAGTGACTCACACCTGTAATCCCAGCACTTTAGGAAGTCAAGATGGGTGGATCACTTGAGGTCAAGAGTTTGAGACCAGCCTGGCCAACATGGCAAACCCTATCTCTACTAAAAATTAAAAAAATTAGTCAGGTATGGTGGTAGGCACCTGTATTCCCAGCTACTCAGGAGACTGAGGCACGAGAATCGCTTGAACCTGGGAGGTGGAGGTTGCAGTGAGCTGAGATCGCAGCATCGCACTACAGCCTGGATGACAGGGTGAGAAGAAAGAAGGAAGGGAGGAGGCGAGGAGGGGAGGAGGGGAGGAGGGTAGGAGGGGAGGAGGGAGGGAGGAAGGGAAGAGGGGAGGGGGAAGGAGGGAGGGAGGAAGGGAGGCAGGGAGATCAAAATAGGCTGGGTGCAGTGACTCACACCTGTAATCCCAGCACTTTGGGAGGCCAAAGTGAGGCAGGTGGATCGCTTGAGCCAGGAGTTCAAGACCAGCATGGACAACAAATCTACAAAAAAAAAAAAAGAAATCAAAATAATAATGGGACCCTAGAGTTCCTGAGCTGACATCTCTGAGCATGACTGAATGACTCTCAGCTTCCTTCTCTATTTTAAAAGATGAAACACTCCAAGAGGCATTCATGTCCATGGAACTAAGAATCTGATGCTTCTCACTATAACAGCCTACTGAAAACTCTTCCTCATTTCTCCCACAAGAGTGAGTAACGCTTCTCAGGGGCTTTGCTAGATGTTTATTTGAATCGCAGAGCTGTCCACTACCTGGTCAGTGTCTCCTAGGAGCTACCAACCTCTTCCCAAAATAGGCAGAAAGAGAAAGCTGGGCCAGGCAGGGTGGCTGGCTCGTGTAACCCCAGCCCTCTGGGAGGCCAAGGTAGGAAGAGTGTGAGGTCAGGAGTTCAAGACCAGCCTGGCCCACAGAGTGAAACTGCATCTCTACTAAAATTACAAAAATTAGCTGGGCATGGTGGTGTATGCCTGTGATCCCAGCTACCCCGGAGGCTGAGGCGGGAGAATCACTGGAACCCAGGAGGCGGAGGATGCGGTAAGCTGAGATTGCGTCACTGCACTCTAGCCTGGCCAATAGAGCGTGACCCCATCTCAAGGAAAGAAACAAGACAGAGAGAGAAACCTGATTTCACATCAACATACCTTCAACCCTGAACGTCTTGTCCAGTCTATCCCTGGGCTGCGGGGAAATAGGAGCCTTCACAAATAGAGTCAGAGCTTAAGATGGGAACACAGATTCCTGACACACTTAAAATGCTTCCCGTAACTTTAAAGTTCATGTAACATGACACAAAAATAGAGTGCTGAACTATACACATATCGGCACTAATCAGCATTCTAGGAGAATGCACTACAGTATTACCTTCAAATTATTAAAGCCCAGCTGCACTGATGGGTGTTTTACATTTAGGCGTTAATGCTCCAACAGGCAGCAAATGGAGTTATTTTCAATCCCAAGTAGTTGTGTTAGTAGAAGGCTATTAAGGAATCTGTTAATTATCTAATTATGAAATTGCTCAATGTTTCTTTTTCTTTTTTTTTTGAGGTGGAATCTTGCTCTGTCACCAGGCTGGAGTGCAGTAACGCAATCTCAGCTCACTGCAACCTCCGCCTCCT
Organism: Leontopithecus rosalia; assembly: GCA_028533165.1. Classification (NCBI taxonomy): domain Eukaryota; kingdom Metazoa; phylum Chordata; class Mammalia; order Primates; family Cebidae; genus Leontopithecus; species Leontopithecus rosalia. The sequence continues at coordinate 41,711,070 of CM052666.1, read as the reverse complement.
GGGTTCAAGTGATTCTCCTGCCTCAGTTTCCCGAGTGGCTGGGATTTCAAGCATCCGCCACCACACCCAGCTAATTTTTGTGTTTTCTTTTAATTGATTTCATATGCGTGAAATACCGCATAAATGTACTTAGCTGTGTTTTCTTGAACTTACTACAAAAAGATTAAATACCTCAAAGTTGATGGTGTTGCCATCATTTTGAAAGGTGAAATTTTAGCCTCGCGTGGTGGCTCACACCTGTAATCCCAGCACTTACGGAGGCCAAGGTGGGCAGATCCCTTGAGCTCTGCAGTTTGAGACCAGCCTGGGCAACATGGTGAAACCCCATCTCTACAAAAAATACAAAAATTAGCCAGGTGTGGTGGCGCATGCCTGTAGTCCCAGCTACTCAGGAGGCTGAGGCAGGAGGATCCCTTGGACCCAGGAGGCAGAGGCTGCAGTGAGCTATGATTGCGCCATTGCAGTCTAACCTGGGCAACAGAGCGAGACTGTGTCTCCAAAAAAGAAACAAAGAAAGAAGATGGAATTTTAACAAATAAATCATTTTGACAATGTCCTACAAGAACTAAGCATTTGTATTGTTCCCCTGTGACCTAAGTAGCCCCTGTGGCCCAGTGTTTTGGGCCCCACACAACTTTTTTTTTTCTGAGATGGAGTTTCGCTCTTCTCGCCCAGTCTGGAGGGCAGTGACGTGATCTGGGTTCACCACAACCTCCACCTCCAGGGTTCGAGTGATTCTCCTGCCTCAGCCTCCTGAGTAGCTGGGATTACAGGCACGCGCCACCACGCTCGGCTAATTTTTGTATGTTTAGTAGAGACGGGGTTTCACCATGTTGGTCAGGCTGATCGTAAACTCCTGACTTCAGGTGATCCACCCGCCTCGGCCTCCCAAAGTGCTGGGATCACAGGTGTGAGCCACCGCGCCCGGCCGGACCCCACACAATTTTCTTCAGGCCACCGTGTCACACGTCCCTCACAACCCCCAGGAGCACCAACACCAGCCTCCCTCTGTCCCATGGAGCCCCTTGCATTTCCCTGCCTCTGCACCTTCACCTTGGTTCCCACCCTGATGATAACATCGGCTCTCCCTCATCAACCATGAGAAAACTTTTGGGGGTAGTGGGTATGTGCAGTGTTGTAATTGTGGGGGCAGCACCATGGGTGTATACATATGTCCGAAAATATCAAAGCGTACGCTTTAAATGTGTACCACTCACTGTAGGTGAATGGTGAATTCCATGCCACACTAAAAAAACAAAATCTTGTTCATTCATCCAAAGGCCCAGCTCTTCCGTGAAGTCTGACTCCCAGGAGGAATGTCTCCCTTCACTGGAGTTGCACAGAACTTCTCAGGTCTGAGTCATTCATAGCACTCAGCAAACACTTCCTTATTAGTGCTGTACATGTTCAATCTCCACCATCACGGTAAATTCCTAGGGGGCAGAAACCATGCCACGATTCGAATAGTAATGATACCGTCTACTTTTGCCCCCCTGGAGTCCACTCTCAGGACAGCAGCCAAGGTGATCCTTTTAACTCCTACATCTGATCCTGGCAGTCCTCGGCTGAAAATCCTCCCCTGGCCCCCACCCCGCTCCCTTCAGAGTCAAAGTCAATGTCCTTGCCATGGACTCTGCAGGATTTGGCGTCCTGGTCCCGCACCGACCTCAGCTTCTACACTCGCTCCCTACTCAGCTGCCCCAGGCAGGAAAGCCTTCTGGCTGTTCCGTGAACACAGCAGGAACGCTCACTCCCAGCTCAGTGACTTTCTACCTGCTGCTCCTCCACACAGAGAACGTTCACCTGCAGATATCTGCCTGACCGTCTCTTACCACCTTCAAGGTCTCAAGTATCACTTTTTTTGGTCCGTTTGGTTTTTTTGAGATGGAGTTTCGCTCTTGTTGCCCAGGCTGGAGTGCAATGGCGCCATCTCAGCTCACTGCAACCTCTGCCTCGTAGGTTCAAGTGATTCTCCTGCCTCAGCCTCCCGAGTAGCTGGGATTACAGGCATGCGCCACCATGCCTGGCTAATTTTGTATTTTTAGTAGAGACAGGGTTTCTCCACATTGGTCAGGCTGGTCTTGAACTCCCGACCCCAGGTGCCCTCCCGCCTCAGCCTCCCAAAGTGTTGGGGTCACAGGTGTGAGCCACCGTGCCCGGCTCAAGTGTCACCTTTGAAATGAGGCCTTCCCGGATCATCTAATGACAACTGCAAACCAGCCGCAGCACTCCCTAACCACCTGCCTCTGCTCCGATTCTCTCTATACGTGGCCACCTTCCAACTACATTCATTCATTAACTGTCTCCCCTGCAAATCTGAACTAGACGACAGCAGGGGCATTTGTCTATGTTGCTCACTGCGAATGGGTCGTGCCTAGAACGGTGGCTGACGTCTAGTAGGCACACAGAAGCAGTGTGTCCAACGAATCAATGACTCACGAATCCATTTTCAGTGAATGAGGATCCCACATTGATTAGCTTCATCTTTCTCATATATATATATATATATTTGAGACTGAGTCTTGCTCTGTCACCCAGGCCGGAGTGCAGTGGCACGATCTCAGCTCACTGCAACCTCCACCTCCCGGGTTCAAGCAGTTCTCCTGTCTTAGACTCCCATGTAGCTGGGACTACAGGCGCCCACCACCACACCCGGCTAATTTTAGTATCTTTAGTAGAGACAGGGTTTCTACTAAAAAACAGGGTTTTCTAGTATCTTTAGTAGAGACAGGGTTTCACCATGTTGGCCAGACTGCTCTGGAACTCCTGACCTCAGGTGATCCACCCACCTTGGCCTCTCAAAGTGCTGGGATTACAGAAGTGAGCCACCATGCCCGGCCACCACTGCTTTTTATAAAAAATAATTCAAGATGATAATAAATAGCCCTTGAGACAAAGCCCGGAGACTGAAGGTATAACTCAGATGTCTTTTCACCAAATTCTCTATCCCAGTGATTCTTAACTGCTGGTGCGTTTTTAAAATTCCTTTTGCCTTTTTAATTTTTTTTTGAGACAGGGTCTCACTCTGTTGTCCAGGCTGAAGTGCAGTGGTGTGATCACGGCTCACTGCAGCCTCATGCTCCAGGGCTCAGATGATCCTTCCACCTCAGCCTCTCAAATAGCTGGGACTACGGCTGCATGCCACCATGCCCAGCTAATTTTATTTATTTATTTTTGAGACGGAGTTTCGCTCTTGTTACCCAGGCTGGAGTGCAATGGCGCGATCTTGGCTCACCGCAACCTCCGCCTTCTGGGTTCAAGCAATTCTCCTGCCTCAGCCTCCCGAGTAGCTGGGACTACAGGCACGCACCACCATGCCCAGCTAATTTTTTGTATTTTTAGTAGAGATGGGGTTTCACCATGTTGACCAGGACGGTCTCGATCTCTTGACCTCGTGATCCACCCGCCTCAGCCTCCCAAAGTGCTGGGATTATAGGCTTGAGCCACCGCGCCCAGCCAATTTTTGTATTTTTTTGTAAAGACAGGTTCCGCCATGTTGCCCAGGCTGGAGATGGTGATTTTGATGCTCAGGGGACATTAGGAACTATCTGGAGACATTTTTGGTTTTTACAACTGGGAGAGGGCTCCTGACATCCAGTGAGTAGAGGACCTGAAGAAAGAACCATTGGCCGGGCACCGTGACTCACGCCTGTGATTCCAGCACTTTGGGAGGCCGAGGCTGGTGGATCACCTGAGGTCAGGAGTTCAAGACCAGCCTGGCCAAGATGGTGAGATACCATCTCTACTAGAAAAATATATACAAAAAATTATCTGGGCATGGTGGCGGGTGCCTGTAGTCCCAGCCACAGCCACTTGGGAGGCTGAGGCAGGAGAATGGCTTGAGCCTGAAAGGCAGAAGTTGCAGTGAGCCAAGATCGCGCCACTGCACTCCAGCCTGGGTGTCAGAGCAAGACTCTGTCTCAAAAAAAAAAAAATCATCCAGTCCTAGATGTTAGTGGCATCAAGGCTGAAACCCTGGCCTCGGTGCTCTCATTGGATTCCCTCTCACCCACTCTCATTAGAGGGGCATCTCGCTGCAGGACAGCACGGCGGGTGTTCTCAATCCAGAAGCTAATGCTGGCTCTCCTCTACCTCAGTTTCTCTTAGTGTGGAGGTACTGAAATAAACAGCAAGCTCTCTTAATATTTTGACTCTTCCATTGTAGCTGACAATGATGGCATTAGAAGTGGTGGGTGTGGCCATGCCCAAGGTGGACACAGTGTCCCTGGCTATGACAACCCCACAGGCGGGTGGAATTCAGATCCCGACCGCCTGGCCCAGCCTCCAACTCCCCTGCTATCTGGCTACACAGGCCATTGCCCTTCCTGGCGACAGAGGCACTGCTGACAGTGTCACCAGCTGTTTACAAGAGTGTGGTGGAAGAGGCTGATGCAGCCGTGAGGTTCTGAGCACGTGAATCCGGGGATCTGGTTCGTGGCTCACGAGGCTGCTCACGGAGCCTGTCCTTTGCATCTCTGCCTGTTGACTGGGGCTTGAGAGGGGACAGCCGAGGTGGCTTTTTACTATGAAATCACTTCAAGCCTCTGGCCAGATTTCACATCATGGTAACTTTGCAGTTTCCTCCTTGGAGAAGCAAAACCAGTGCGACGATAAGGCAGAGTCATCCTGAAGATATAATTTGGTTCAATTATAGAGAAGTCCAAAGCCTCTTTCTCCAAACCACATTTGTGCAGCTCAGACCTCATGCCAGACTGTGCTGGAGGATGGTTTGGTGAGGGAAGTCATGAAGGCTTCGGCGGGAGGTGCCCCAGGCTGAGTAGACCCTTAGAGGCTAAGGACCTGAGCTGTACATTCTTGTTTCCACTCATAAAAATCAGAAGCCTAAAATCACAGCCTTAAGCAGAGGATAAAAAATCCTGGCGACATCTGGACTTGGGTGCCTGTATTCACAACTAACAACTCCAAGGCCTATGTACAAGGTCCAGAATTTAACCACCATCCTTGGACATCTCGTTTGCTTATTTGGGGACTGAAGGATTAATCACGGTCTATGCAGTCATACTTCTTACCCATCTTTCTTCCATAATGATCTTTAGTGAAAAGGTCTGAACTGAAGACTCACTGAGCTGATCAAAGCATCACCAAACCAGCTTTAAATAAAGCAGGATGATGGCGGGAGGGGGCGGAGAGGAGCAAGAAGCCTTTCTCCAGGAACTGGACCACACCGCTCTGTCGGCTCCAGTCAGTAACTGTCATTCCTGAGAAGCTAGCTGCAGCCAACAATTACACACCCACGAAGTCAGAGAACCGGCCAGCCGTTCTCAATTCAGACTCCCACCTCGTTAATCATGACCCGGTGTCTGCAGAGCAGTGAGGAGTCCCGGAGCCGACCACAGGGCGTGCCACAGTCCAACATCTTCCCCAGCGTGGCCCGCCGTGGTCCCTCCATCAAACAAAGCTGACCTCTTTTTTTTTTTTTTTTTTGAGACGAAGTTTCTATCTCGGCTCACCGCGACCTCCGCCTCCTGGGTTCAGGTAATTCTCCTGCCTTAGCCTCCTGAGTAGCTGGGATTACAGGCACGCGCCACCATGCCCAGCAAATTTTTTGTATTTTTGGTAGAGACGGGGTTTCACCATGTTTACCAAGGTGGTCTCGATCTCTTGACCTCGTGATCCACCTGCCTCAGCCTCCCAAAGTGCTGGGATTACAGGCGTGAGCCACCGCGCCCGGCCAAAGCTGACCTCTTTACGGTTGCCACCTTCTTATCGGCTTCTCAGACGATGTTCACGGTAGGGAGAGCTGCCTAAACATCTTCAGCATCTGAGCAAAGGCTGAGGCTGTTTTTAATGATCCTTCCAGAGGTTTCTACACCACCTCAACCACAAGCCTGAGTTAGAATGTGAAAGAGGCAAAGGACGTGAGTAAACAGAAGCCCTCTGCCTGCTGCCTCTGGTCATTCCAACACACAGGAGCCCAGAATTCATGCAGCACAGCTGTACTTCTCTGGTATACTGTTAAACTGATTCATCCTCACATTTTAAAAGACAGACCCTATCTTTAACAGACTCTGTAAGACACAGATCTGAATCAATCGATTCTCGTACACTGTCTACTTATGTAAGTTAATTCCACAGGAAACTTAATACAATAGGGGCTACAACACCAAACCCTCCCATGTGATAATCTTGTGAAGAATCTGAGCAGACTCAGTGGAAAAGAGTAAAAAGCAAAAGAAGAGTTTATGAATATATTCAGAGTAGCAAGAGAGCCATTTCACACAAACACACACACTCACACACTCAAACACACACACACACACGCACACACACCTATGGCTCTTTGGGAAGAAACCACTAAGACAGCCCCGGCCGTGGGGTTGGGGGAAGCCAGGAAGACAGGCTCCGGAATTGAGATTCCCAAAACTGGGAAGAACACTCTCTCCCTCTCCCCACCCGCCTCTATGAGTGTTCCTTGAATCGACTCTGAAAAAGTTAACTATAGAAATGTTCATAAAGTGATTTTTGTGGTCCAGCAAAGGATTAAAATACAAAACTGTGTTCCAACTATTTCCTAGGTGACTTTAAACTGAAGTAGGTGAGCCAGGCACGGTGGCTCATGCCAATAATCCCAGCACTTTGGGAAGCCAAGGTTGGTGGATCACTTCAGGTTAGGAGTTCGAGACCAACCTGGCCAACATTGTGAAAACCTGTCTCTACTAAAAATAAAAAAATTAGCCGGACATGGTGGTGCATGACTGTAGTCCCAGCTACTCCGGCAGCTGAGGCAGGAGAATTGCTTTAGCCCGGGAGGCGGAGGTTGCAGTGAGCTAAGATCGCACCACTGCCCTCTGGGGTCTGAGTGATGGAATGAGACTGTGTCTCAAAAAAGAAAACAAATAAACAAAAATACTGGAGGTAGGAATGGAAGAATAAGAACACAGAAAACATTTTAAATCAATATTAATTTTGGTTTTGGTTACAGGTTTCAATACAATTTGAGAATATTTGAGAAACACAGTATGGATGGGACTTGGACCTTCCTACCGATAGACTACAAGAAGAAATGAAGGACTCAGGGCACATGTCTCCCACACACACCCACATTCGAAACTTTCAAAAACGACTTTTTCATGTAGTGCTTTCCAACACAAACACCAACAGGCAGGTTTTTGCCTAATCTATTCATTCAATATATCCACTCAGTCACCTCTTCACTCACTAATTTCATTCATTTATAAAACACTTACTAAGTGTCTAATTGTGCCAGGTCCTTTTGTAGGTGCCAGAAACAAACATGGTCCCACCCTTTGTGGCGTATTATAAAACGAGCTCTAATCCAAGGCTCCAAACAGAAACGGTCTCTTGTCACCTTCTGGAGCTGATGGAGGAATCAAGACTGGACCTGAATTCCGAAGACCTGGGTTTTAGGCCAAGCTTTGCCTTTTCTAGTTTCACAGCCGTGGCCAAATCATTCAGTCTTCGTGAGCCTTCGTTTCCTCATCAGCAAGACGGGGATAGTACTTATCCCTGGTGTTGATGTCAAGATTAAATGGACTCACAGCCATCGAAGCACCTTGTGAAGAGCTCTATAAACGGAGCATGTTATTCTTACAAATGCTGAGTTCTCCCCGTGTTTAACTCCTGAAAAGGCGCAGCCAGGGGGAAGTCATGCACTCCTCATTCAGTGCAGCTCAAGCCCACGTATCAACAGGGATGACAGAAAAACAGGACCAAAAGGGCCACCCAGGTAAGCCTTTGTTTGGCTCCAGAGAAAGGCAAAGATCAAAGTGTCAAGCCCAGCTTCGTGTCCGGCTCATTTTCCAGACCCTCCGTGCAGACAGGGAAATGCACTAAGTTTATCCACATGCATAAAGCCAGAGCGGTCCAGTGTCTTCCTGGGTCTACAGTAAGATCCATGTCACGTGTGCTCTGTCCCACGCTTGTTACATGTGAGACGTCACTTCCTTGCCCTCCTCCCCTCACTGCTGTGGTGACCAGGAAGAGGAGTGGAATATTCCAGAAGGACAAACCAACAGAGTCTCACATCATTTGAACTTCCACTATCAGCCTACTTATAAGCCAAGGAAAGAGAATCACTAAACGCTTTGGAGACAGATGCCCATGAAGACCTCACACGCATATACACTGGGATCTTGAAACCGCCTCAAAGCAGAGGAGCAAAGACAAGAGATGTCCCCTCTCGGGCAGGTCTGGTGGCCCCTCCTGCACAAGCTATGGTCAGTTGTCCCCAGAGACATACCTGGGATCCTGGAGCAGGGTCTGAGTGCTTCATGACCAGTAACATGGAAAGGACACCCCCCACCAGGGGATGCCTGGCTAGAAAAGCACCCGGGATGCAGCTTTGCGGGGTCTTTGACGGCCCCAGGTCACATACACGAATCTACCCACAGTCAAAGATCAGCTGTGGGGAAGCATTCCTGCTCAGGAGACAGCAGCCCAGAGACTAGAAGGACACCTTGCACTGGGATGAGAATGGAATCTACACATGCTACAGGACTGGCGAAACATTCTGTGCTCAAGACGTAAGGCAGCCTTCAGAAAATGTCAAAGGGTTTCATGCTGGCCCGTGAAGCTACACAAGGACCTACCGCTTGGTGAGCCCTTAGCTTTCCAGAGGCGGCTGAGCTAGCACAGGTAGAAAAGTTGTCAGATCTCCTTCAGAAAGAAGGAGAATCTGATTTGGCAAGATCTGTGTCTTCCTGTGGCCACCGCCCAGATGAATGACTCTGCTATGCCCAGAAGGTCCTCGGCAACCTCTGAACAGGCTAAGCTACCCCAGACTCAGGTGGGGCCACCAACCCGGGTAACTCCAGCAGTCTTCACAACTGTGGCTGAATCAGACCATATCCTTAGCTAAGTACAAGCACTTACGCAAAACGAAACAGAAACAAAAACACTGCACTTTTTGTACTCCCAGTGATACGGTCAACGGGTCACCAACGAGATTTTTAAAGCTGTCCTGAGACAAAGCCTTTGGGAGTATGATTCTGGAAATCCGTTTAGGTGCAATTCCCCACTGACTTTTCACAGAAGCTTGTTCTCAAAGGACTGGACCACTGTGTTCTTTGTGCTTCAAATAAAGATCTGCTCAATGTTCACTCCACTGTGTTAGAAGCTGAGAACAGAGCTCAGCTGCAGACAGTGGCCTAATGAACCAGATCTTTCCGCATTATTATTTGCAAGGAGAGGTTTAGTTGCTTTTTCTGCAAATAGTATAACCTGATTTGTGTTACCTACACCTGGCCATTTATTCATTAAGACTGTATTACTGAGGCATTATGAGAAAACCTTTAAACCCGAGGCAGTTAGTACCAGGGAGAGTTTTGCTGGTTTCTTGAAGTTTATTTCTCTTAAACGAATCAACAGTAATGAGTTCTGTGTGTTTCAGAGGGTTACAGACGTGGTAAAACAGGATTATTCAAGTTTGTCTTTTAAAAACACTGCAGTCCTTTAGTAAAACAACCTGTCAATGTTGTTATTTAAATTATTTCCATCCATTACCATCAACTAAAAACATGCTGTAAATCTTCTGGAATATTTTATTGCAATTTCAGGTACATTTATAAATGTCTTAAAACTTTAAAGGAAGGGGAAAGAAGACATACCTTTATGATTTTATTCAATTATCAGTGTGAATCTATTTACAATCAAAGAAATTTAATTTTTAAAAAAACCAACACATGGAGTTTTAAAAGACATATGTCTATACATTCCTGGCAGCAACTTCATTCATTCATTCATTCATCCAACAGTGAATTTATTGAGCAGCTATTATACCCAGCTCTTTGATAGAGCCGTGGACAAAACAAGGTCCCTGCTCTCACAGAGGTCTCTTCTGGAGCAAAATGAGTAAACAATACAGGTCAGTCACATGTGACCCATGAAGAACAGTAAGGCAGGGCATGGGAAAAGGGACTTTGCATATTGGAGTGAGGGGCTTGTCCACAGCAGGCTCAGAGCTGGGCTCTCTATTCAGGGACACTTGAGCAGAGACTGGAAGGCAGCAAGGCCGTGAGCCACAGCAGGCATCGTGGGGAAGCGAGCCTGGCGGGGAGCAGGTAGACACAGGACGGGGTGGGGGCAAGTTGGCATAACTGGGAAAGCAAGAGGCGGGAGCGGCTGGAGTGGATGAATGAGGGGGGGAGACGGTCAGAAATGAGGTCAGCGAGACCACCATAAACTGAGCGTCGCATTCCCTCCCAGAATTCATATATTAAAACCTAACCCCCAATGTGACGGGTGGAGATAAAGCCTTCGGAAGGTGATCAGGTCATGAGGGTGGCGCCATTAGGGATGAAATTAGTGCTCTTATGAAAGGGAACTTGGCCAAGTGCGGTGGCTCACACCTGCAATCCCAGTACTTTGGGAGGCCGAGACAGGCAGATCGCCTGAGGTCAGCAGTTCAAGACCAGCCTGGCCAACATGGAGAAACCCTGTCTCTACAAAAAATACAAAATTAGCTGTGTGTGGTGGCGTGTGCCTGTTAATTCCAGCTACTCGGGAGGCTGAGACAGGAGAATCACTTGAACCCAGGAGGTGGAGGTTGCCGTAAGCTGAGAATGAGCCATCGCACTCCAGCCTGGGCAACAAGGGCGAAACTCCATCTCCCAAAAAAAAAAAAAAAAAAAAAAAAAAAGGGAACCCAGAGAGCCTCCTCGCCCCTTTGCCCCTTCCACTGTGTGAAAACACAGTCAGGCGCCCTCTGCAAACAAGAGGGCCCTCCTCAGACACTAAAGTTGCTGGTGCCTGGATCTTGGGCTTCGCAGTCACCAGAACTATAAGAAATAAATACATTTCTGTGGTTTATAAGCCACCCAGCCTGAGCAGATGAAGAAGAGTCTCAAGTTCAGGGTCAAGGTCCAGGCTAGGATGTGATTTTGCACATCAGTAACATATGGATGGCATTGGAAGTTATGGGACTGGGAGGGATGACACGGGTCAGTGCAGGTAGAGCAAAGGTCTGATGAATGAACGTTCCAGAATTTACGTAGAGTAGATGAGAGGAGACCAGCACAAGATGCTCAGAAGGAACAGGTAGTGAGCTAAGAGGAGACACCAAAACATGTTCAGAAAACAAGCAAAGAAAGTCATCCAGGTGAATCCTAAATGCTGCCGGCGAATGCTACAGCCGGGTCAAGTAAAATGGGGACTGAGAACTGACATGTTAGACTACTTATGGTATACAGGTAAATTCTTTTTTTTTCTTTTTTTTTTTTTTTTGAGACAGAATCTTGCTCTGTCACCCAGGCTGGAGTGCAATGGCGCGATCTCGGCTCACTGCAACTTCCACCTCCCGGGTTCAAGTGATTCTCCTGCCTCAGCCTCCTGAATAGTTGGGACTACAGGTGCCTGCCACTGCGCCCGGCTAATTTTTCTGTAATTTTTAGTTGAAACATGGTTTCATCATCTTGGCCAGGCTGGTCTTGAACTTCTGACCTCATGATCCACCTGCCTCAGCCTTCCAAAGTGCTGGGATTACAGGCATGAGCCACTGTTTCCAGCCAGAAGGTAAATTCTTTAACCTCTCTGATTCTCAGTTTCCTCACCCATAACACGAGGATAATGGTGCCTGCCTTAGGGCTTAGGCAAGTTGATATATGTAAAACACTTAGAGCAGCGACTGGCACATAGCAGGTGGTCAACAAATACTTGTAGAGTGAATGAACATGTTATAATTATCAGATCACAATTATTATCTATTTCAAATGTTATTAAGTACTGATTATCACCAATGACCTTCATAAGAGCTTGAGGCTGAGTGGTGACAGGTAAAGGACAAATGCAGTGGGTTCAAGAGAGGACAGAGATGAGGAATTGGAAACAGAGAGTATAAACACAGATTTTTAAAATAAATTTGCTGCAAAGACAGTCAAAGAAATGGAACCAGTCAGGTGTAGTGGCTCATGCCTGCTATCCCTTTAGGGGAAGGCAGGAGGATTGCTTGAGCCCAGGAGTTCAAGACCAGCCTGGACAACGCAGCAAGACCACATCTCTCCAGAACAATTTAACAATTAGCTGGCTGTGGTAGCAAGCACCTGTAATACCAGCCACTGTGGAGGCTGATGAGGGAGGACTGCTTGAGCCCAGGAGTTCAAGGCTACAGTGAGCTATGGTTGTGCCACTGCACTCCAGCCTGGGTGACAGGGAAAGACTCTGTCCCTAAAAAGAAAGCAAGCAAGGAAATGGAACAGTAGTTAATGAGATGCATCTGGTGGCATGAGATGCAAAGCCAGGATCTCCAAGGGGAGGAAAGGCTAATGGAGGGGGAGCAGTGATGAGCCAGCAGCAAATGCTGCGGTTCAGGAGTGGGGACAAGGCAGATGCAGCTTGAGACTTTGGGGAGCAGTTAGGAAGATAAGGTAGAAGGGCTACATTCGTCTGTTCTTGCATTGCTATAAATATGTACCTGAGGCCAGGTGCGGTGGCTCACGCCTATAATCCCAACACTTTGGGAGGCGAAGGCGGATGGATCACCTGAGGTCAGGAGATCGAGACCAGCCTGGCCAACATGGTAAAACCCCATCTCTATTAAAAGACAAAAATTAGCTGGGCCGTTTTGGAACACGCCTGTAATCCCAGCTATTCGGGAGACTGAGGCAGGAGAACCGCTTGAACCCAGGAAGCAGAGGTTACAGTGAGCTAAGATCGTACCACTGCACTCCAGCCTGGGCAATGACAGAGTAAGGCTCTGTCTAAAAAAAATAATAAAAAGTACCTGAGACTGGGTAATCTATAAGAAGAGAAGGTTTCACTGGCTCACGGCTCCGCAGGCTGCCCAGGAAGCATGGCAGCACCTGCTTCTGGGGAGGCCTCAGGGAGCTTCCAGTCATGGCAGAAGGTAAATCGGGAGCAGACAGTTGCCACGGCGAAAGCAGGAGCAAGAGAGAGCAAGGAAGGAGGCACCACACACTGTCAACAACCAGATCTCACAAGAGCTCACAGCACCAAGGGGAAGGTGCTTAACCATTCATGAGAAACCACGCCGAGGGCCCAGGCCCCGCCTCCAGCACTGCCGGACTACAACTGAACCCGAGATTTGGGCAGGGACACAGATCCAGGCCAGCCCGAGGACCTTCAAAAAGGCGCTGAGGGTGTAGGGGTGTTGCTGCTAACGTGCTGTGTGTTCCCATGGAAAGGTGCTGTGAGAAGGGGGGTGTCCGGGGGGAGAGAGGATTTCCCGAGGAGAGGCACAGACAGATGCGAAGCTCATGGTTTCAGTTCTGATGTCTCCTCGAGCTGTGGGTGAGGCTATGAAGTTGCAGAAGGACAGAGGGGACGAGGTTTCTACCAGGAGTGGTGCTGGGGCGCCACCTTCACTCCAGCTGATGGTGGGGCAGAGGTGGGGTGAGGGCTGTGGGGTGAGGGCGGTGGGGTGAGGCCTGTGGGGTGAGGGCTGTGGGGTGAGGGCCGTGGGGTGAGGGCTGTGGGGTGAGGGCTGTGGGGTGAGGGCAGTGGGGTGAGGCCTGTCGGGTGAGGGCTGTGGGGTGAGGGCGGTGGGGTG
>CM052666.1:41670200-41697087 GCA_028533165.1 Leontopithecus rosalia | reverse complement strand
GTGGGGTGAGGGCCGTGGGGTGAGGGCCGTGGGGTGAGGGCGGTGGGGTGAGGGCCGTGGGGTGAGGGCTGTGGGCTCTCGGGTACCCTCTTCATTATAAAAACTACACCACCAAGGTAATTAGCTTGATCATCTCCCTTGCATCCGTGGCGCAAAGATGCCATTCAAATAGAAGTCAGTGGTCAGAAGGTCGACTGAGCAGGAGAAGGAAACGTACTCTTGCTGCTGGGGAATAGCTCAGAACATGAACGCAGTGCCACCTCCACGTATGAAGACGCAGTGGAACCCGCCATCTCCTCCAGAATTCCTCGCAGTGTGTATGCGGAGGCATCTGGTGGGGCTGGGCGGAGGAGGGGGGAGGGAATCAACTCAAGCTGGGGCACAGAATGAAGGAAACAGTACCACCTGCTTTTCCGGGAATCAACAGATCAGTCCGAAAAATACAACTGTGAGCTAAAAAGTCAAGTTGTCAAAGGAGCCATCAGGAACGAAGGCACTCGCAGAACACATGGCCACGGTATGCGGTCTGTCTGCATGCTAAAGTTTGTCACACACTGATAAAGATTATCTGTGCGTCTAAGCGGAACCGAAGGCTGCCTGGCAGAAGGCCAGCATGCCAGCAGAAGAACTGGGAAACCTCAGAGAAGTGGCAGAGCCCAGGAGTGTGGCAATTACTGAAGCGGAAGAGGACTCAGGGATCGTCCACACAGCCCAGGGAAGCTCATTCTCCACATTCCTGTAAAGGATACATTTCTGTGAACTGTTTTTAAAGGAGAAGAAGACTGTCTTTTTCCCCAAACAAAATCTTACACAAAAATCCAATGAATGAATGAAAAAGATGGAAGAAAAAGAGAGAGAAGAAAGGAGAGAGGGAGGGGGAAGGAGACAGAGAAACCGGGAGAGAAAAAAGGAAAAAAGGAAGAAGGAAAGAGGAATGAAAGAAAACAGGGAGGGAAAAGGAGGGAAGGAAGGAAAAAAATCGCAGTAGTTCTAGCGAAAGCAGAGCAAGGCCAGAGCCCCAGCTGCACCCCAAGAGAGCCCAGAGGTTCCGCCAAGCCTTCCCTGAATTGCGGCCTTCCCGGAGCTGCAGCCACGGAGGCCGGGATGTGGGTGAGGTTTTCCGAATTGTATTATTTATTAACACTGTCACCTTCATCAGTTGTGACAGCAGAACAAAGGTTTTCTTGTTTGTTTTCTGCCTTTCACCACATAAATCAAAACGATACCTCTGCCGATCCTTCTCCTTTACGGGTGGAAGGCTGCAGCTTCATGAATTATGAGTCAACATCTCATGCCCAAAAGTATCTATTTTACTTGAGATTTTTCCGGCCTGTCAGAAACGTCAAGCACGGACAAGAACAATCAACTGGGTTTTACGAGAAGAAAATTTGCGTTTGAATGTCAATGACCAGGATGACTCCTACCTATGACCCACTGCTAAAAAGGTAAAAGCTAAACTTTGAGAATTCAGCATGAACTTTATCAAAACTCTGTATTCATTTTCACACCAGCCTTCATTACGCCAGTTTGAACGCAGAGCACAGTGTATGCTGGATGATAATCACCCTGGCAGAGCAGAGGCAGAATGGAGATGATTTCTCATAAAGAAGTAAATTGCGGTCGGAAACAAAATCGATTGTATGGAACTTTTTAATGTTTTAAACCGTTTTCATGTATCAAAGGCATTAGCCGGCCCTGATCTTAAATCTCCAATGATCTTCATGTAAATACACTAACCAGCTTCTTCCAACGCACTAATACACTCCACAGACCAAAGGAAGTCACTTTCCAATTCAATTATAAACAAACTTAGAGTGAAGACGGATACCTGAAATACATATATTTATGGTTCTCTCTTTTCAAAATAAACATTAATCTAAAATCTTATTTTTATTTATTTGTTTTATTTTATATTTTTTGAGACGGAGTCTTGCTCTGTCACCAGACTGGAGTGCAGTGGTGCAATCTCGGCTCACTACGACCTCTGCCTCCTGGGTTCAAGCAATTCCCCTGCCTCTCAGCCTCCCGAGTAGCTGGGACTCCTGGTGCACACCACCATGCCTGGCTAATTTTCTGCATTTTTTTAGTAGAGATGGGGTTTCACCATGTTGGCCAGGATGGTCTCCATCTCCTGACCTCATGCTCTGCCCGCCTCGGCCTCTCAAAGTGCTGGGATCACAGCCCCGTGCCATCGCACCTGGCCTAATCTAAATTCTTCATCTCCGACTCTTCTTCAAATCCCGCGTCAGGTTGATGCCTCTGTCCTCCCTCCCTCGCTCCCTCCCTCCCTCTCTTCTCACCAAGGCCTCGTTCACCTAGATCATCACCTCCCAGGGCTCTGCAGTACTGAGTTCTAATCCTGGTAAACCGGACTGGATTGCTGAGAAATTGTAGTGCGGTCCCTTTACCGGCTTCCAGCCCCAGGTCTTTGGGAGAAATAGGATAAAAGCAAAAGCAAAAACCAGAAATGACTTCAGAAGTAAGGCAGGGAGCAAAATGACTCAAGACCACAGACAGAGGAGCCGCTATTGGCTGACAGTCCTATTCTCTCCTCGTCCACACCACTCTCGCTGGGTGCTTTAGACCGCGCAGCAACATACTTTTCGCAAAAGCAAATGTATACAGAAACACTGAAGACTGCCCTGCACTTTTCTTTCTGCATTCCTCGATGGAGAAAACCACGTGACTCACTTCTTCAACTTGGTGCAATGGTTGCTGGTCTTGAAATAAAAACCCACTGAAGGCAAGAAGCCATTTACTTGGTGAAATGTGTGAAAAATCGGTCAGGGTGCATTGTAATACTAACGCACACACAATCTGTATTTAACATCACCATTCATCGGGGCTCAGAATTAAATGCCTGCGGCCAAAGACTAACAAGGTTTGGGGACGTTTTCTAGGTAGTCACCGGTATGCTTTCCCCAGCACAGTTTCTGATTTACCGTTAAGAGGAAACAAAGGATTGCTTTCAACGTGGTTTCTAGTCTAAGAATTTGAATCCAGAACTGAAGTGAAAAGAAAATCAACATGTGATAAAATGTCATGCTACCCCTTAAGAGGGAGGGAGATGGGCATAGATGGTGCCACGGGGACCGAGTGACAGGAGACTCAGGAGCTCAGGCAGCCCCCGCCCCGCACATCCTCGAACCTCCCTCTGGGCTCTACTCGCCCTCCCTACCCGCCAGCCTGCTCAGGAAGTGAGACGCAAATCATTCAGATGCTTTAAAAAAGATGAAGGAACTTTTCAGTGCGGAGAACATGGTCTCCTGTGTTGAACTGAGTTGATAAACAAGCTTTTGTTTCCCTACGAGTCTCTCTAGGAGCCCAGAGACTGCACCTTCTCTGAAGACTGCACCATGGTGAGCCCAGTGGCTCACTCCTATAATCCCAGCACTTTGGGAGGCCAAGGTGGGAGGATCACTTGAGCCCAGAAGTTTGAAACCAGCTTAGACAATATAGTGAGATCTTGTCTGAACAGAAATATTTTTAAGAATTAGCAGAGAGTGGTGGTGTGTGTGCCTGTAGTCACAGCTACTCTGGAGGCTGAAATGGGAGGATTGCTTGAACTGGGAAGTTGAGGCTGTGGTGAGCCATGACCGTACCACTGCACACTAGCCTAGGTGACAAAGCAAGAAATCAGGGTCACTAATGGGCCAGGCATGATGGCCCGGCATTTAGGGAGGCCAGGATGGGTGGATCACGAGGTCAGGAGATCAAGACCAGCCTGGTCAACATGGTGAAACCCTGTCTCTACTAAAAATACAAAAATTAGCCGGGCGTGGTGGTGTGTGCCTATAATCCCAGCTACTCAGGAGGCTGCGGCGGGAGAACTGCTTGAAACCGGGAGACAGAGGTTGCAGTGAGCTGAGATCATACCATTGTACTTCAGTGGTCCAGTCTGGGTGAATGAGCAAGACTCTGAGGGGAGGGGAAGGGAGGGGAGGGGAGGGTGGGAGGTTGGACTCTAACTATAGATGTGAAAAATATAAATAAGATGATGGTCGTCAATTCCATCTCCTAAATATGCCTCACATCCCCTTTCTGCATCCACTGCTGTCCCTGCCATCACTGCTCACCTGGATGACAACGGTACATTTCCCCGTTCCATCCCTTAGAACTCGGCTGAAACATTACACCCTCAGAGAAGCTTCCCTGCCTCCAGACTGAGCCTGGTTCCACACTGAGCCTTTCTATCCAAAACCCCTGCACGTTGCTTTTGCTCCCCATATCGCAAGTCTTGCTGTACAATTCATCAGGTAGCGAGCTGCTGAATCGTGACAGAGCGTAGACATGTGAGTTTCTGTGCAACTGTAACAGCTACTTTGGTATGAGTTACATGGAATTCTCCAAAATGAACCAATCTTCTTATATTTAAAAAAAAGGTGAAAATACATATTCATGATTTCGTAAATATACTAAAAACTAATTTAAACGGTGGATTTTATGGTATATGAATGACATCTCCATAATAAAATGGTAGTTACCTCCCCACCCCAAATCCAAATCACATTTTAGTGCCTATTTTATGATAATATCCGTATTTTACCCAGAGGAGTGTATCATCTCAGAAACCTGTTTTCCATCATGAGTTTTGGGCTATTGACACTTGAAAATTAATGGAATCCAGTGACGTATATGAACCCGGCTGCCCCAGGAGTATATGGAAGTCAGCGCCAGTGAAATCTCGTATCAGTCACGTCTGTACAGAATAATAAACCAACATGGCTGCCTTAGCTGGAAAAACTCTCCATTAAGTCAATGACAAGGGCCACAAGAATACCCTAAAAGCAAAATTCTACCTGATGAAGCATCCATTCCTCACCACTGCAGTCAGCTTCCAGTACCACTTCAATATCCCACAAGGCCCCCCGCAGTCTGGGATACAGATTCACTGAATCCTTTAGACTGCTAGGGTCCCAGGTAAGCTTTGGGTGTGTTCCGTGTGCCTGTACTCAGGGAGCTACTCTGGAAATGGTGAATGTGCAGGGAGGCTTCCAAGGCAGCCCCAGTTCCTCCAGAAGGCCTTCGCGCTTTGCGTCAGAGGTTACAACAGACTGCTCCATGCTATCAGGTGACTGAGGCAGAAAGGATTCACTGCTAAGTTTTTAGAAACTCTCTTCTAGAGCTATGTCTGAGAATATGGTGCTCACACTTAGTTGTGCTTAACTACCATACAGAAATGTCTACGTGTTCACGCTCACGTATGAGGATCACTTGGTAACTCATGAAAGTGAATCGGATGTATAAATAAGCACAAACCAGCATTCAACAGGAACTTAACATCTAGATCGGGGGTTGGCAAACTTTTGCTATAAAGAGCCATTAAAAATTTTTGGCTCTGCAGGCCATGGGTTCTGTTTCAACTCCTCAATTCTGCTGAGGGGTAGAAGCAAGTTGCCATAGGCAACACGTACATGAGTAAGCATGGGTGTTTTCAATAAAACTTTATTTATAAAAACAAGCAGCAGGCTGGATTTGGCCTGCAGGGCACAGTTTTCTGCTTCCTGGTGTGTATAATGGAAGCATGTACTCTTTAAGAAACATGTAGGCAGGGAGCAGTGGCTCACGCCAGTAATCCCAGCACTTTGGGAGGCCAACGTGGGGGAATCATGAGGTCAGGAGTTCAAGACCAGCCTGGGCAACACAGTGAAACCCTGTCTCTACTAAAATACAAAAAATTAGCTGGGCGTGGTGGCATGTGCGTCTAATCCAAGCTACTCGGGAGGCTGAGGTGGGAGAATTGCTTGAACCCAGGAGGCAGAGGTTGCAGTGAGTCGAGATTGCGCCATTATGTTCCAGCCTGGGCAACAGAGCAAGACTCCAGCTACAAATCTTCAAAAATAAAAAAAAGAATAAAAAGGAATAAGTAAAGCATTCAGAAGGAATTTTGTGAAAGAATTAGAGCAACTTCATCTTCCTGCAAAGTTATGAGGTATAGTTTAAGCTTTTAATGATTCAGTGTCCACTATGAGTGTTAATCCATTTCATTCCATGCCACATGACGTCATTTCCAAAGGCATAGTAAGGTGCACAAAGCCGTGTGCCCTAAACCCGATGGCTGTACTTAGAGAAGCTGCGTCTGCTTTCTGTCCTCTCTCTTCCTGTCGAGCTGCTGGCTGTCACTTTGTTGGTTTCGCCTTTGTGATCGTCTGTATCTTTAATTTGCCATTTCTGATCCGCGCCGGCCAAGCACAGTATCTAAAGGAGACCTAGCTGAGAAGGAAGGTAAGTTTCTCTTAAAGGAACATGAGCATGAGCTCTGTCACCCTATGCAGCCATGGCATGGCCTTTCGGACTTAATAATTTGTCACTATTTTACATACTTAATGGTTGCTCAATCAATGACTTATGGGTCAGACGTTATTCTGTGTGTGTACGCATCTATGAACACATATACCACAGTCATTTATTTATTCTTTCCCTTTTTTTTTTTTTTGAGATGGAGTTTCGCTCTTGTTACCCAGGCTGGAGTGCAATGGCGTGATCTCGGCTCACTGCAGCCTCCGCCTCCTGGGTTCAGGCAATTCTCTTGCCTCAGCCTCCCGAGTAGCTGGGACTACAAGCACGCGCCACCATGCCCAGCTAATTTTTTATATTTTTAGTAGAGACGGGGTTTCACCATGTTGACCAGGAGGGTCTCGATCTCTTGATCTCATGATCCACCCACCTCGGCCTCCCAAAGTGCTGGGATTACAGGCTTGAGCCACTGCGCCCAGCCCTATTTATTCTTTCAATAAATATTTATTGAATTCCTATATGTCAGTCAGTTCTAAGAATTTGGAATACATTCGTGAACCAAAGATCAGAAAACCGACACACACACACACACACACACACACACACACACACACTCTTCCTAAGTACTTCTAGGTCACCAGGCTAAACAAATGGCCAAGCATGGGGCTCACACGTGTAATTCCAGCACTTTGGGAGGCCAAAGTGGGCAGATCACTTAAAGTCAAGAGTTTGAGACCAGCCTGCCCAGAATGGTCAAACCACCCCCTACTAAAAATACAACCATTAGCAAGGCATGGTGGCAGGCACCTGTAATCCCAGCTACTTGGAAGGCTAAAGCAAGAGGATCACTTGAACCCAGGAGGTAGAGGTTGCAGCAGGCAGAGACTGTGTCACTGCACACCAGCCTGGGTGACAGGGCATGACTGTCTCAAAAAGAGACAGATAGATAGATAGATAGATAGATAGATAGATAGATAGATAGATAGAAAGAACTTGTAAATGCCCTCCACATCCTCCCAAACACACACACAGAATTACTTCTACTTGATAAACCACAATGCCCACTCACACCAATTTTCCCTTTGCACCTCATTTCCTGCCTCATTTCTTCCCATGGGCCCCCATGGAAGCAAAGGTAAGTCACAGACCTGCAAAGAGACAGGACTAGCAGCCTACCCAGGAATCCAAGTGGTCAGCTTGTTCTTGGATCATTGAAAATTGCTTATTCAACTGTTAACAAGGCAATAAATTCCTGTGATCTGGGAGGTGAACAAAAAATTCCCGCCCGGGTTTCAGTTTCATTTCAAATGGACTAATTAGCAGAGCGCCCAGCTTTCCAGTTTAACGAAGGTGGATTTTCAGTCTCTGGCCACTTTGGGGAAAGAAAAGGTAAGAATTTATAGGGTATCAGCTGTGTTCAGGTGAGGAAGGCTAAAGGCATATTGAATCACAGGTGAATACGAAAAAGCAGGAAATAACTAAACCCCAGGACACTTCTGGGGCTCTCCCAAGAGTGCTCACAGAGCTGGCGCCCCATGTACCTACAGAGAAGCAAGTCATTATTCGAGAGAACCTTTTCCTGCCAGTCCATCTGGTCCTGATTCCAGTGTGTGAAGAAAGGCAAAACAGCATGGCTCCCCAGAGCAGACGAAGGTCACTTCAACCTTCACCGAGTGGCCAGATCCACCATGCAGCAGCGAGTCGGAGGCACACACACACCATGACCCCCATCTGGCACAGTGCCCCTAAACCCTACAAGCGGGTCTCTTTCATCCCTGGTGCAGTCCTTCTTTCTCTAATGGCCCACTCACTCTATGCACTCCTGTCTCCTTCCTCTCTCTTCTTTCTGAGAACAGCAGATGGTGCAGTGGTGTGATCTCAGCTCACTGCAACCTCCGCCTTCCCGGTTCAAGCGATTCTCCTGCCTCAGCCTCCTGAGTAGCTGGGATTATAGGTGAGCACCACCACACCTGGCTAATTTCTGTGTTTTTAGTAGAGACAGGGTTTCACCATGTTGGTCAGGCTGGTCTCGAACTCCTGACCTTGTAATCTGCCCACCCTGGCTTCCTAAAGTGCTGGGATTACAGGCGTGAGCCACTGCGCCTTGCGGACGGTACTTCTTCTAGATGGCATCCATGCAGCATAATGCCCAGCAGCTCTGCAGAGTGGGACAGCAATCCCTACATGGGACTCTTCTTTCCCTGCAGGCACTGGTTAGCAGAGAATCCCATCCTGACGACTTCCCAAGCCTCTTCCCTCCTAGTCCAGCTCCTTCAGCTCTACTTCATTCAGATGACACAGATTCTCAGGCCAAGAAAACCAACCTCCTGGTGCGTCACGTTTGGCACTAGAGTGCACATATGTGTGTGTGTGTCACACAGCTAAGCACCTGCAGGAGTCTGGGATGCCAGGCCAGGGGAGGACAAGGCAAAGCCAAAAAGGGGAAGCGGCACTCTGAGACTTAGACTGAGGGGACCGTGGAGGGAGCTGGGCCTCACCCGGACTGCAGGGGACTCTGTGCTCTGAAATTCCTCCATTTTGCCATTGTCTCTTCATTTTTAGCACAGAAGTGCCCAGTGGACTGCAGAATCCAGAGAGCAGACGGACAGTCTGAAGTCCCCAGAGACAATCAGGGCAAAAAGAAGTCAGAGAGCCCACTGGCGCTGGGTCTGAGTGATTTCAGCTGTCTCCTGCTTTCTTATGGATAACTGAAATCACAGGCCCAGAGGAACATGCTGGGGACTCTAGATTACATCCAATTCTCACCCGAGTTAAGGTCATGAGATCTGAATTCAAATCCCAACTCTAACACCTAATGCAGGTATAGACTTGGTCCAGTTATCTACCTTCTTTACCCTGGGGCCTCATCTCTGAAAATGGACTGGCAGTAATACCTTCTGTACAGGTTAGCAGCAGGCTGACGTGAGAGCAGCCATGGAAAATATTCAGTGGAGGGAGACACAGAGAAAATGCTCAAATGTGTCACCATTAGTAGCAGACAGACATACACCCTACGCCGTCCTGCAGACTCACTCCTCATTCTAGGCGGTGTCTGTTCCTTTGTCTGCCCCACATCTATATTCCTCTCCAGGAGAGGCCCCTTCCCCTCTGCTGACCCTCCAGGGAGCCTGGGCCTGACCCCAGACGGAGGTCACTCTTCTGAAGGCCCCTGCAGGGACACCTGCTCTGCGCCCTTCCTGCTTCTCACCTCCATGTTTTATGAGGAAGGACGGACTGACCGGAATTTCGCTCTTTGCAGAAGACATCTGTTTTGAGGGCAGTAAAGACCCAGGTGGCACCGCTCTGAAGGCAAAGAAATGAGGGGCAATTACCTCGCCATTAATCAACCGGGATACAAGGAGTACTCAGTCAGTTCACACCAGGCATAACATTACAACAACATTCCTGGGGGTTAGGAATGAGCGAAACACAAAGTAAGTAGTAGGCACCTGTGAGATGGCTTGAAACGTGGACTGGGGATTTTAACGCTGCAGGTAGAATGCAAGATGCTGACGGGAGTTACCATTTCCTCTGAAAACCGCATACAGAGGCCATTGCTGTTCGCACACACGCTGCTCCCTGCACCTTGCTGTACGGGTAACAGGAGACACTGATGTCCTGCTACCTTCTAGGCCCCAGATAAACTGCCCACCCCAACCCAGCTCACCTGACCCCCACTCACACAGACTGTTTTTTTTGAGACAGAGTCTCACTCTGTTGCCCAGGCTGGAGTACAATGGCACGGATCTCAGCTCACTGCAACCTCCACTCCCGAGGTTCAAGCGATGCTCCTGCCTCACCTCCTGAGTAACTGGGATTACAGGTGTGCACCACCACACCTGGCTAATGTGTGTATTTTTAGTAGAGACAGGGTTTCACCATGTTGGCCAGGCTGGTCTTGAACTCCTGAGCCCAAGGGACCCGCCTGCCTCAGCCTCCCAAAGCGCTGGGATTACAGGTACGAGCCACCATACCCGGCCTGAGGAGAGGTTAAAGGTTAGGTTCAAAAGATAGAAAATGGAGAGTTACAAGCGTGTGCATGCATGCATGTGTACATAAAACTGTAACATAAAATTTACCATTTCCATCTTTTTTTTTTTTGAGATGGAATTTCACTCTGTCTCCCAGGCTGGAGTCCAGCGGCTCAACTCCGCTCACCTTGGCCTCCCAAAGTGCTGGGATTACAGGCATGAGCTCCTGGCCACAACGATTTTTAAGTGTACAGGTCCATGGTATCAGGTACAGCCACACTATTGTGCAGCCATCGCCACCACCCACCTCCAGAACCCTCTCCAGCTTCCCAGCTGAAACTGCACCATTCACCCCGAGCGGCCCATCCTCCCCCACCAGCCCCAGCAACCCCTTTCTACTTTGCCTAGCTTGTCTCTGAATTTGACTGCTCCAGCTACTCATGTAAGTGGAGCCATACAGCATTTGTGCTTCGGTGACTGGCTTTTTGATTTAGCATCGTCTTCAAGGTTCATCCAGGCTGCAGCGTGTGTCCGAATTTTACTCCTTCTTAAAGCTGAAGCGCGTTCCGTCGTATGTTAGACACATCTTGTTTATCATTCGTACGGTGATGGGCATTGCTGCTGTTTCTACCTTTCGGCTCTCGTGGCTAATGTGCTGTGCACACGGGTGTGTGAGTATCTGCTGGCTTTCCAGTGTTCCATCAATCTAGCTACAGTGACTGTCCTGCTTTTCTCTTGCATGCTGACTCTGATTTCTTCTTTCCCACCAGTCCTTAGATTATTGCTGCCCAAGAAATCCTTGGTGCCACAATGATGGCTTCGTGTTGGTACCCCTACCCTACATTTTGCCTTCTTTCTGCCGGATTTGGAGAGACCCACATTGAAAACACACAGCGTCTCCAGGAGATGCTTCTGAGCAGTCCACTTCCCTTCTGCACTTGCCTCAACTCTGCCATCGACAGCAAAGCCAGTCCCCCTGTGCAAAGGAGAGGCAGCAAGATGACATAAAAGCCACAGATACTGCCAGGCGGGGTGGCTCACACCTGTAATTCCAGTACTTTGGGAGGCCAAGGTGGGCAGATCACGAGGTCAGGCGTTCGAGACCAGCCTGGCCAACATAGTAAAACACCATCTCTACTAAAAATACAAAAATTAACCGAGCATGGTGGCACACACCTGTAATCTCAGCAACTCAGGAGGCTGAGGCAGGAGAATCACTTGAACATGGGAGGTGGAGGCTATGGTGAGCTGAGACTGTGCCACTGCACTCCAGCCTGAGCACAGAGCGAGACTCTATCTAAAACAACAAAAGCCACAGATACCCTCCCGAAAAACAGAAACTCGTGGGCCATGAAAGGAAGCCAGGTCACAATGCGGGAAGCCCACAAACCAGCCGGGACTCCTCACTGTCTCGTGCAAAGCACAACCCACATGAGGGACTCCACCACCCTGTGTGAAAACCAGCGGGTCTAAGGCTTCCGGGAGATGACGCATGACACGCCCGCGGCGGGGATGGCGGTACGTGGCAGGGGGAAAGCCCAAAGGTGGAGACTGAAACCAAAGAGGGAGAGAGAGGTTAGATCGACAAAAGCTCCCTCCCTAAAGAATTGGCCGGGGGAAAAATAAAAATGAAAAGGATGTGCTTACTTCTGGCATTCAGACGCAAATCAAGATCAGGGAGTGAACACTGATGAACTGCGAGAAGCCCACTCTGACCTGAAATGCTAACCCACCTCTCACCTGCCCCCTGGGAGATGGCTGGGGTTGTGCCATTTTTAATCATCTGCCTGAATGAATTTACAGCAGTTCAAAGAAAGGTTTACCTCCACACTCCTCCAACGCCAATATACCAGTGGCTTAGAAGACGGTGCTGTGGCAGCTTAACCCAGTTCAAAACCGAAGGCTTACTGCGTTTCCTGATGAGGGCTTCAGTTTTTATTTGCATGTATGTACGTATTTATTCATTTTGAGACAAGAGTCTTGCTCTGTCGCCAGGCTGGAGTGCAGCGGCACGATCTCGGCTCACTGCCACCTCCACCTCCCGGGTTCAGGTGATTCTCCTGCCTCAGCCTCCCAAGTAGCTGGGATTACAGCCACATGCCACCACAACCAGCTGATTTTTGTACTTGGAGTTTCACCATGTTAGCCAAGCCAGTCTCGAACTCCTGACCTCAAGTGCTGGGATTACAGACCTGAGACACCACGCCCGGCCTCCTGATGAGGGAGACTTCAGACCAAACTAAACCTCACTTTTAAAAAATCCATATGAAAGAAGAATACTCTATCACATGTTGTGCGTTGTCTTAGTATTATGCACTATACAATAACAGTACACAGTGAACACTGTGCAGGGGATACCTCTTCACCTATCATCCACAGCCAGTCTCACAGCCGACCAGAGCTCCATGGAAAATTAAGTCCTTCCTCAGCAGCCACCATCCAGGACAGTCCCGCTCTCCCCGGAAATCCCATCTCACTTAGAGATGAAGCGTCACAAAAGTGCCCGCCACAGGGAGCCGCTACTTCAGGGTGGACGCGATGTTTTGGCAAACATGCTTACCTCCCGTTTCCATCACCGATTTTCAGATCTGCGTTTCATTTAACGTCTTGGGCGATCGAGGGCTTTCCTTAAGAGCACCCTGATGTTGGGGCCTTTGGTTTACATATAAAGAAAGAGTTTCAGCTGCGTGCAGTGGCTCATGCCTGTAATCCCAGCACTTTGAGAGGCCGAGGCTGGCGGATCATGAGGTCAGGAGTTTGAGACCAGCCTGACCAACATGGTGAAACCCCGTCTCTACTAAAAATAGAAAAACAAGCTGGGCGTGGTGGTGCGTGCCTGTAATCCCAGCCACTCAGGACGCTGAGGCAGGAGAATCGCTTGAACCCAGGAGGTAGAGGTTGCAGTGAGCCATGATCGCACCAATGCACTCCAGCCTGGGCAACAAAGTGAGATTCCATTTCAAAAAAAAAAAAAAGAAGAAAGAAAATGAGTGTCGGGGCACTCATTTTTTCTCAGCGTGTGCCCTGCCACTCCTCAAAGTTGGCTTGTAAAACTCTTCTACTCCTGGTTCAGGACCCCCACAACTCGGCACGGTGGCGCTGGGAAGCCTCGGGTGCACACATGCATCCTCCTCGGCAAGAGCGTGACTCCAGGCTCTCTGGCACTGGCAGAGAATGAGGAGCCTGTGCCTGGAACAGCAGACTCTGCCGTCATCCCAAGCCCTTCCTACCCTCTGTCCTATCTCGGACTCCCACCGCCTCTGAACCACGGCTGCTTTCCGCTCTGAGGCTGCTCCTTCCTGGGAACCGGCATCTCAGAATCACGGTTTCTCCTCCCAGCTGTGCATTTTCCAGCTGGCTTCCCCAGCGTCTCTAATCGCCCGTTTCTTATTACACGGGTTTTCTCTTTTCAGGGGCTTCCCCATCCTCATTGTTGAGCATGCCTTATTTTATTTTATTTATTTATTTAACTATTTATTTTTGAGATGGAGTCTGTTGCCCAGGCTGCAGTACAGTGGTGTGATCTCAGCTCACTGAAACCGCTGCCTCCCGGGTTCAAGCAATTCTCATGCCTCAGCCTCCCAAAAGCTGGGGTTACAGGTGCCCACCACCATGCCCAGCTAATTTTTTGTATTTTTAGTAGAGACAGGGTTTCATCATATTGGCCAGGCTGGTCTCAAACTCCTGACCTCATAATCTGCCCGCCTCGGCCTCCCAAAGTGCTAGGATTACAGGTGTGAGCCACTGCACCCGGCCAAGCGTGCCTTTTAAAAAATCACTTAATGTGAAATTATGAAAGGAAGGAGTGAATACATCAGACCGCCTCCGACACCCCCCCCCGCCACATCAGTTGTCCCTGCTGCTCTTCCTCACACATGCCATGTGCCAGCCTGCCTGCCACACCATCTGCCTGGGATTCTCCATGAAGAATTTCACAAGGCCATGCGATTCCCTCACACACCCTACCCAAAGGTCTCAGCCCACACGCTCAGAGCTCCTCTTGGCTAGGAGAAGATGTCATCTCCCACTCCTGAATTTCCTCCTCAGGCCAGCACAGGTGGGCCTGCGCGCTAAAGCAGACCATTCTACTTGGAGCCTTGAGACCAGAGACTGGACTGTGTCTGCTCAGGTAACTCAGGCTCCTAACATTAAAATCCTTCTTGGGCCAGGCACAGTGGCTCACTCCTGCAGTCCCTGCATTTCAAAAGGCCAAGGTGGGAGGATCGGTTGAGCCCAGAAGTTCAAGATCAGACTGGGCAACATAACAAGACCCTATCTCCACAAAAAAACTTTAAAATTAGCCAGATGTGGCAGCATGCACCTGTAGTCCCAGCTACTTGGGAGGCTGAGGCAGGAGGATCACTTGAGCCCAGGACTTTGAGGCTGCAGTAAGCCATGACTGTGCCACTGCACTTCAGCCTGCACAACAGAGTGAGAACCTGTCTCTTAAAAAATAAAAATCCCAGCACTTTGGGAGGCTGAGGCGGGCAGATCACCAGGTCAAGAGATCAAAACCATCCTGGCCAACGTGGTGAAACCCCGTGTCTACTAAAAATACAAAAATTAGCTGGGTGTGGTGGCAGATGCCTGTAATCTCAGCTACTTTGGAGGCTGAGGCAGGAGAATCACTTGAACCCGTGAGGTGGAGGTTGCAGTGAGCTGAGATGGCTTTTTTGTTCTTATTGATTATATACATGTCACTCAACTGTTTATTTAACAACTAGCTAGTGTCTACCATGATATCATCCAGCAAACCTTCAAGGTACACATGACAGAGCTGGGAGCCTGGGAGGGGTGTGGCAGGAGAGTGGAAGTGAATGGTGAGTGAGTGAACGTGTTTGAGGGAGGTCATGGCAGCCTCCAGCCATTGAGACACCCGAGAAGGAGGAGCGGGGGTCTGGGCCTTGTCCTTCCGCACATGGAGGGTTGGGCTGCACTTCCAGAATCTCCCCAGCTGCAACTCGTTCCTGGGGCCTCATCTTTGTGGTTCAAGTCCAAGGAGAGATGGGAGAATGAGTGTGGCACTCCAGAGCCGCAGGCAGGAATGCCAGGGTGTCCATGGAAATCCACTCTGCCCTTCCCATTGAGGCACTGGTAAGGGCCACGGCCCTCTGACTTGTGTTAGTGGCAGGTGGTGGGCAGACAGCCCTGAAAAGCAGATGCCTCCCCGAGGCCTGGCAATTCTGGAATTAGAATGCAGCCCGATCCTGAGACCAAGTCAACAAGCAATAACCGATCCCAGCTGGAAAACACACTGTGGAAATATTCTCTAGGGACTAGAGTTGCAGCTGGGGAGATTCTGGAAGTGCAGCCCAACCCTCCATGTGCCGCCTCTTCTCCCGTTCCCACCTCCAGAAGAGGGAAAATGCAGCACTGGCGAATGCCGTGGAAACACACGGCTGCTTTGAGAGCCTGCGCACTCAGCTGGTGCTTTCTAGCAATCTCCAGATGCCCTCATTTCAATCCACAATTTCATGCCTTTTGCACAGAACTACAAAATGACAGAAAATTAGAGAAAATTGCCGTCTAATAGGTTATAATATACTAATAGGAACACACAATGCATCGCAGAATGCGCACAGACATGCGAATCGCCACAGACACGGTCTCGCGGCGTGGATGAATGGACTTTCCGGCCGACTCCCAGGGTCACTGCTCCCCTGTCTGTCTCCACGAGTTCTCAACGAGTGACAACTGGGGCTGCCTCAAACCCCGTGTCCCTCCTTGTCAGAGATTGGCCCTGCCAGGGTGGAGACCAGGCCCTGTGGCCAGGACGGTGGTCACCGTGCCAACGTGAGTGTCGTGCCCTTTCCTGCTCAGGGGCGCGAGTCCTTTGTAAGCCAGCTACACGGGCATCACATGCCCAGGTCTTTGCTGGAAGGAGCCTAGTGCCAGCCTGTGGCCATGGTGCAGCTGGCCCCCGGAGGAGGTAAGCAAAGCATACCACATCGCAGCGTGCACGAGGGCAGGCGACGCTTACAGCAAACACGCAGGCTCTCCGTTTAGCTCTCTGCTTGACAACTCAAAACGAATACAAGGGACCCAAAAGAGAAAGTCTTACAAAGTGAAATTCCAACTACCAACTCCTTCGGTATCTTGGCGTATATTAGAGCTATATGTTTATGAATCTGAGTAAATAGATGGAGGCAGACTGCAGGCTAGCAGGAACCCTTAGTCCCAGCCTAGTCCTTATTTTCACAAATGTTAGGCCTTGCCCCCCCACCCCACAAAGATAAGGGATTCCCCCACAGTGACATGCTCCAAATGGCACAGGAGGCTCAGGCACGTCCAGCTCCCAGCCTGGGTCTCTCTCCTGCCCTCTCCTCAGCTAAACGCAGAAACACAGCCCTATCAGCAAAGCGGCTCTTGCAGAGCCGCTGCCCACCCTCACCTGTCACTCTCTTGACAGGCTGTGGCAGGACTCAGAGAGTCCCCTCTCTGCCACTCTTCCCTTCGAGCTGGCTACATGTTGACTGGCATGTCTAGGAGAAAGACAGTCCTTCAATCCCAGCTCAGATCATTCTTGTTTTCTGGAAGTCACAAGTTCCTGAGGTCTGATAAAGCTCATTTTGCCACTAAAAATATTACCTTCATAAAAACATAAATGCTCTCTTTTCCCATTGATCTAATGTCTTGAGGCATTAGAAAATACATTTCTTGGGGAAAAAAAGAGCTAAAAATACGTCCATGCGTTGCAGTCGTTTTAGAAAAAAGCCGTCAGAGGCTGGACTCTTTCCTTCTCAGTGCTGTAACAGGGGTCTTGACTCTTCCAGGTGACAGAGCCCTGGAACTACCTGGCATGTAGGAAGCGTTCAGCACATGGGAACTGTCGTAATTACGAAAGCAAGGCCCTCCCTCAGCACACGGTATCGGGGAGTCAGGACTCAGGGATCCAGATCAAGAGCTGTCGCTGCAGCCTCTGACAGATGTCCAGTCTAGAGAGGTGTCACTAGCTAAAGGTCTGGGGAGAGGAGAGTTCAAAACGCAGGGGAAAACAAGCGAGAAAGAAAAACAACTCAATCAATGCAATAACCGGATGGGATAAGCAAGGCTTGTGCCTTCTATCCTGCATGCTCTGATCATCTAAAATGGTACCACTACATAAAGAAAGCCTTGTCCATTCAAACCCTCAAATCTGTTTGATTTCCTGTGGGGCATAAGTAAGGGGCAAATAGGCCAGGCTCATGCTGTCATCCCAGCACTTTGGGAGGCTGAGGCAGGCTGATCACCTGAGGTCCGGAGTTTGATACCAGCCTGACCAACATGGAGAAACCCCATTTCTACTAAAAATACAAGAAAAATTAGCCAGGCGTGGTGGCACGTGCCTCTAATTCCAGCTACTTGTGAGGCTGAGGCAGGAGAATCGCTTGAATCCGGGAGTTGGAGGCTGCAGTGAGCCAAGATCATGCCATTCCACTCAGCCTGGGCAACAGAGCGAAACTCCATCTCAAATGAAAAAAAAAAGTAAGGGGGAAATGAAGAAAGAAGTCATAATGGTCCTAACCAGAGACTGAATCACCGCAAAGCTGAAGGAAGCTGGAGATTCAAGGCTCCTCAACTGCCTGGGTCCCCTCCGAGGCCATGGGATGGGTCCCAGCAACGTGTATACATGGCCATCTGCATTCCATTTCCTAAAGAAGGTGCCCTAGATCGTAAAACACTTAGGTCCTTTTACAAAATGGTTCCAACATGCTGAGCACGGAATAATTTTTTCACTTCTTCAGATTGTAAGGAGCAGAAAAAGAAAAGAGAGAAATGAAAACCTAAACTGTCTGTAACAGGAAAAAAAGGACTGAGACATGGACGTGAAGGCAGGAAGAAGGGCTCCCGCTGAGCCCTGGGCCTCGTGGGATCTGATCCTTGATGTGCACACGGTGAGACTGGACAGACCCGATGACGGGACATCGCCTCCCGCTTCTATAATGTTTCACGGTCGTAACTAAATACGTGAATTTTTTGTGTTTTGTTTCTGAGACAGTGTCCCACTTGGTCGCCAGGCTGGAGTGCAGTGGCACCACCTCAGCTCACCACAACCTCCGCCTCCCGGGTTCAAGCAATTCTCCTGCCTCAGCCTCCCCAGTAGCTGGGACTACAGGCGCCCGCGGCCATGCCCAGTTAATTTTGGTATTTTCAGTAGAGACGGGTTTCACCACGTTGGCCAGGATGGTCTTGATCTCTTGACCTCGTGATCCGCCCGCCTCGGCCTCCCAAAGTGCTGGGATTACAGGCGTGAGCCACCGCGCCCAGCCCAATACATGAATTTTTTAAATCCTGAGTATGATTCTTAGGAACACCAGAATGCCTGCTAAGCCCACAGAAACCAGAAGCTTGTCCTCGTGAATTTGCTTCTGGGAGAGGCGGGCACCACAGAGGAGGTCAGGCGTCTCCTGCTCTTTACCAGCTGCTGCTCCTTGTCCCAAGCCCACCACCAAAGCCTTGGCACACATTTGAACTTTCCTTGGCTCTCTGTAGAAGTCAACATTTCTTGTTGACTTATAAGCATTATAAGTCCACAATGAAAACAGACAATGGTTTGGAAGCTGTGCCTGGCAGTCCTGGAGTAACCCAGCAGCCGCTGGCATTGCAATCTCCAGGCAGAGGACAGGGGGACTATTCTGGTGGGAAGAAATAAAGCCGCTTCCCTGAATTTGTGGGAGGCTGAATAAATTTACCATGGTCCAGAAATGCCATTTCTTCGCTCAGTAACCCTAAAGAACCCACCTAGTAAATCATGCTAATGATATTTCTGTTGGAAGATTCTGGCAGCTTCTTTCTTTCTGAACAGAACACCTTGTGACGACAAAAAGGAAGTGAGGAGCTGAGCAGTGGCTGCCCGATGGCCTCTCGTGTGCATTTGGAAAGCATCAGTTAGACTGACCGCAGCTGTGTGAACGTGCACTGTGAAGACGCACCTTCCTTTCAGGAAAATCACAGGCACTCGGATCCTGTTAGGTAGGTCTTGTCCCCGCTGCGGCGTCGTTGCCAACCGTGGAGAGGGAGAGGTGTCCCGGGCCCCTGCCCATCGCCCCGCATCACATCCAGCTGACGACGGTGTCACTTTCACGTTCCCCATGGCCTCCCGAGTATTCTCTCCATTTAGCAGTAAGCGAGGGAGCACATTTAGCCTCGCATGGAGTAGGGGAGGTAAGGACAAGCCTGCTGCAGTTCTCATCACAACCTCCGGTACCACCACCATCCCCCACGGTCTTCCCGGCACACCAACGCCGCATCGGGACTCACCGGCTTGAACTGACATTCCTATTCCTAGAATCAGAAGGATGGATGTGGAGACGAGAAAACTCTTGTTCAAAGTTTCTATCTTAGACCACATTATAAGAAGTTGCACTCTCTCACTCTAAGCCATTATCCGCTATTAGCATAAACATACACCCATGAACATTTTCTCTAAATCGGCTACCTTGACTCGCTCCAGCAGGTCTGAACAGGACCGTGCAAGCTCCAAACCCTGGTGCCCGCCATTCCTTATCTGGAAACCCTCCTGCCCCTCTCCACTGGCTTCCTCTCCTTCCCTGTCTTCTTTCTCCCTTATCTATTCAGGACATTTTCAAGTTTTTAGCCAATCAGGTCAAGCATAGAATGTGAGGTCCCGTTCCGGCCAATGGAAACTGGACGCAGCAGTAGGGCGACCGCATCAGTTATGAACGTTGCAAATGTCCCTGTCCCCTCTGTTCAGGGGTGCTCTTGTGGCGAGACTGCTGGCGAGGTGCACCCTTCCTGCAGGAAGTAAACCAGCCCTGCTGAGTGATCCATTGTCTCTGTGTGGATTCTTCCTGACGTTATAAACCCATTTCCAACAGAGAAGGAAAGGGATTCTCAAGCCTGTCTTTATGAATTCTCTGAGGACGAAGTGGCATGCCGTGGAATAAGGTTGGTTTGTTTTTCTTTTTGAGACAGTCTCACTGTCACTCAGGCTGGAGTACGGTGGTGTAATCACAGCTCACTGCAACCTCTACCTCCTGGGTTCAAGCAATTCTCCTGCCTCAGCCTCCCAACTAGCTGGGATTACAGGCACGCGCCACCATGCCCAGCTAATTTTTGTATTTTTAGTAGAGATGGGATTTCACCATGTTAGCCAGGCTGGTCTCAAACTCCTGACCTTGTGATCCACTCACCTCAGCCTCCCAAAGTGCTAGGATTACAGGCGTGAGCCACCGTACTCCGCCAAGGTTGGTTTTAAGCTAATGCCAACAAGTGAGGCTGAAAGTAAGAGCTACCCTCCACTAGACTTTAGGTTCTCACCCCCAAATTGTAATGACTTCCAACCTAAAACTCATGGTTTTGTCATAAAAAATTACTCAAACAAGTATTTTAAAACATAAATCCTTCAAAAAACCTCTACTCATGTTGGCTATATCTTAAGCAGCAGAGGTGTGTAAGTTTACAGATGAATGTCACACACCTATGTGGTTCTGATTTATTATTATTATTTTTTTGAGATGGAGTTTCACTCTTTTTGCCCAGGCTAGAGTGGAATGGCGTGATCTCAGCTCACTGCAACCTCCACCTCCCAGGTTCAAGTGATTCTCCTGCCTCAGGCATGTAATCCCATCCACACCCAGCTAATTTTTTTTGTATATATTTTTTTAGTAGAGACGGGGTTTCTCCATGTTAGTTAGGCTGGTCTTGAATTCCTGACCTCATGATCCACCGGCCTCGGCCTCCCAAGGTGCTGGGATTACAAGCCTATGCCACCATGCCCAGCCAATATCATTTTCTCTCTTTTTTTTTTTTTTTTTGAGGCAAGGTCTCACTTTGTCACCCAGACTACAGTGCAATGGCACGATCTCAGCTCACTGCAATGTCCACCTCCCAAGTTCCAGCGATTCTCCGCCTCAGCCTCCTGAGTAGCTGGGATTACAGGTGCACCCCACCATGCCTGTCTAATTTTTGTATTTTTAGTAAAGACGGGGTTTCACCATGTTGGCCAGGCTGGTCACGAACTCCTGACCTCAAGTGACCCACCTGCCTCAGCCTCCCAAAGTGCTGGGATTACATGTATGAGCCATTGGGCCCAGCCCTCATTTTCTTTAGGAACAGGGTATCCTGGGTTGTCCTGCTGTGTTAACAAGCTTGCCATAGCTCAGCAGCCACGTGCCTGAGGACGGCCATGTTTCATGCCTGGCCCTGCGGTTGGAATCTCAGGACTGGATGCTCCAGAGGCAGTGCAGGGCACCAAAGCAGGAGGGGTCTCAAAGGAAGCAAGATCTGCAAATGGCCTGGGCACAAAGCTAAGAAGAAACAGTAACAGGAAAAAGAAGGAATCCCAACCGACAGCACTCCGCTTCATTGGATTCTCCACAGCCTCTGTAATCTTACAGTACAAAAAACAGTCTGCAGAGGCTCCTTGGCCTCTGGCAGAGGCATTTCCATGAATTTCATATGAAATATCGAAAGAATTCTTCTTCTTACAGCTAGGACACCTCAAATTTCCATAAGAAGAAAAATCTCCATCTTGAAGATCATATGCCCTAAACAATATGTTCTGATTTTGTTTTTTTTCCAGCAACCCTGTCCACCATAGAGAATCCAGGTCTGAAAACATACTTCCTGCTCAGCCTGAGCTGTGCAGAACCCACATCATCTCCACCTCCAACCACCAATGGCAGGGCCCACCCACCCCCACCTCCAACCACCCAAGGCTCTGGTGTGTGATGTTCCCCTCCCTGTGTCCACGTGTTCTCATTGTTCAACTCCCACTCGTGAGTGAGAACATGTGGTGTTTGCTTTTCTGTTCCTGTGTTAGTTTGCTGAGAATGATGGCTTTCAGCTTCATCCACGTTCCATAAAAAAGGAACTCATCCTTTTTATGGCTGCATAGTATTCCATAGTGTATATGTGCCACATTTTCTTTATCCAGTCTATCAATGATGGGCATTTAGGTTGGTTCTGAGATCTCAACGGACTTCCTTGGTTCCTCTCACAGTCTACCTCCACCTCCAACCACCCATGGTAGGAACACAGCAATTCCACCTCCAGCTCCACCGCCTGCTTCCCCTCTTTAGTCCCCTACAGCTGGAAGTCCTTGAGGACACACAGGAGGAGCTAGGTAAATGCTTTTGAGTGGATGGGTCGATTATTTAACACACTGATGACTACATGAACAGATAGTACCTTTGAGAGTGGGTCTTTTTAGAGCCTTTCTTAACTAGCAAATTGAAGCAGCATTTTCAGGTGGATTGAAGGGCACTGTTCTGAAGAGAACCTTCCTTAGAAATCCAATTCGACATTCAAATCTGGGGCTCAGTAAAAGACACTGCTCGGTCTTTCCACCAAGGGAGACCTTTCTCAAAAGGCTGATCTTCTTAGTTTTGTTCAGTGAATTTCTTGCAGCTTTTCCAAACATGCTCACAATTTGGTTACAAAGGCTGCGGACATTGTGACCTTCGTCTACAATAAAGTTCTTTTTCCTACATTTCAGAAACTTGGTAATTGTATCAAGTTTCAGGAACCCGAACCTCTCTCAACCACACTTAGAAAATGAACGCAAGAACATCCCCCTTCAGAGGCTGCTGAAAGGATCAAATGAGGTGATGTCTGCAAAAGAGCTTTGTGAGACTGTGCGACACAAAACACATTGTCACAACCAAACACATCCACAGGTATCTACACACACATACATGTGAACCTTTAAGGTAATGGAGATATTTATATACAAGCTGTAGAACAGAAATATTAATGGCATAATGCTTTTAGTCTAGAAGCATGCCTGAAGTCCAAGACAAAACTCTCAGTGTGTATAACCTCATCCGTCCTAAGTCAGAGCTAAGTATCAATATGACTGTCCACCTGTTACCAACAGGACAAGGGAGCTGAAAAGAAATCAAGGGACTTACCCAGGGTCACGCAAATGTAGTATCAGCAAGAGACTTGGGAGCAAAGTGGAGAAACGCTGATTCATGAGCTAGAGCCGCTTTCTACTAGACTATGCTGCCATCTAACTCACAAGGTTAACAACACCCGTGTTTTACTCCATCCGCACTGGAAGAGCGAGTATTCACCAGCAATGAATCATTCATTAGCTGATCCTTGGTTATCTTTTTAACATGGGATACTTGTTAAAAAGCGAGAAGGGTTTTCAGATGTTTATGATACTTCGACTTCTTGTCACTCTTTAATAATTATAAACAACCACTACCCAAGCAACAGAAAACACAATAATTATTTTATTTTAAAACAGGGTTTTGTTCTTTGTTGCCCAGGCTGGGAGGCAGTGGCACAATCTCAGCTTACTACAACCTCTGCCTCCAGGTTCAAACAATTCTCCTGTCTCAGCCTCCTGAGTAGCTGTGATTACAGGTGCCCACCAGCACACCCGGCTTTGTATATACGTATATATACGTATCTGTGAATATAGATACGTATCTACACATATATACATACGTATATAGATATATATGTATATATATGTATCTAGATACGTATATATATGTATGTATTTTAAAATACTTAAGTAGAGACAGGGTTTCACCACGCTGGCCAGGCTGGTCTCGAACTCCTGCCCTCAGGCGATCTGCCCACCTAGGCCTCCCAAAATGCTGGGATTATAGGCATGAGCTCTGCACCTGGCCGGAAACACAATAATTTTTAAATACGCCATAGAAACGGGTTCAGTGGTTAAACGTCAGTTACTAGATGCATTACACGTTCTCCTGTCTATTTTAATGCTGACTTTGGAGTACAGTCCCTTCTGTCAACCAATGTTAGTATTCATTTCTTCAATCGCACACACAAAAATTCTTGAGTGCCGATCTGTAGGACATGTGTCTGAGCTGTTCTATTCCAGGATTTGGGGTGAAAGGGAGATGAGATCTAAACGTACTTTCCTTTTGTGTGATTTTTATTTGATTGATGGATTTATTAAAGTTGTGGGATACATGTGCAGAACATGCTGGTTTGTTACTTAGGTACACACGTGCCATGGTGGCCTGCAGCACCCATCAACCCGTCACCTAAGTTTTAAGCCATGCGTGCATTAGGTATTTGTCCGAAGGTTCTCCCTCCCCTAATCCCCCAACCCCACAACAGGCCCCGGTGTGTGATGTTCCCCTCCCTGTGTCCATGTGTTCTCATTGTTCAACTCCCACTTATGAGTGAGAACTATGCGGTGTTTGGTCTTCTGTTCCTGTGTCAGTTTGCTGAGAATGATGGTTTCTAGCTTCATCCATGTCCCTGCAAAGGACATGAACTCATCCTTTTTTGTGGCTGCATAGTATTCCATGGTGTATATGTGCCACATTTTCTTTACCCAGGCTATCACGGATGGGCATTTGGGTTAGTTCTGAGATCCCAACATACTTTCTTGGCTCCTCTCACTGTCTCTCGTACCCACAGGGGCCCTGCCAGCTTCCAGGAGTTAAAGGTGAGCTCCAAGGCGATGCTACTTTCTATGGGAATCAAGTCCACCACCTTGGCTACAACAGTCAAGGCTCCTGGGCTGAACGGCTGAGCTAACTGGCATGGTCTGTCCCTTCCAGCCTCGGTTCTAGGGCACTGGCCAATCACGGCTCAATCAGCGGCCTCTCGAATGAGAATGAGGAAGCCCCGGCGGATACTGTGTGTTCTCTTAATGTCTTTCGTTGGGCAAGCTGTTTCCTTCTTCAAAGCTTCAGTGTTCTCCGTCGCAATGGATACAATTAGCTCCTGATAATCATCATTTACAAAAGCCTATCATGGGTAGGCTACACTAGAACTGAAGTGAGAGTTTTGCTGATTTTCCTCAGAGAAACAAAATTCTCGGTAGATGAGAACCATCGGGTTTGTTATATTAAGCAAGGACATGCTACCATGAGGTGAATCTACTGACCACGTTCTAAACAATGATAAGAATAGGCCAGCTGGGCATGGCAGCGCACACCTGTAAGCCCAACACGGTGGGAGGCCCAGGCAGGCAGATCACGTGGTCAGGAGTTCAAGACCAGCCTGGCCAACATGGTGAAACCCCATCTCTACTAAAGATACAAAAAAACAAAAAAAGCTAGGTGGCACACGCCTGTAGTTGCAGCTACTCAGGAGATTGAGGTGGGATAATCGCTTGAACCCGGGAGGCGGAGATTGCAGTGAGCCGACACTGCGCCACTGCACTCTAGCCTGGGCAACAGGGTGAGGCTCCATCTCAAAAAAAAAAATAGGCCTAGGAGATGGTGATAAACAGAGATGCTTCTTTAAACGCATATCTTCATCAAAATATTTTAACTTAAATGAAAAGATACCTAGTGAATTTTCACTGTTACCGATAAAACCAATGAAGGAAACACATTACGGCTTCACATGGTGATAAAGGCACAGTACACGGTTACAGCTATCTGACATTCCAGAAAAGGCACAACTCTGCAGACACAAAAACACCCCTGGCTGCCAGGGATTCGGGTGGATGGCAGGAAGGGTGAACAGAGAACAGGGGATTTTTAGGGCAGTGATACCATATGACACCATAATGGTGGATACCCGTGTCTTCGTTACTAATCAGAACACCTTTGTGACGGTCAAAATGAAGTCGAAAGATGAACTGTCACTGCTTTACGGCCTTTTGTTTACATCTGAAAAACAGGCCAGGTGCAATGGCTCACGCCTGTAATCCCAACACTTTGGCATCAGGCCAGATCACCTGACATCAGGAGTTTGAGACCAGCCTGACCAATACGGTGAAACCCCTCTCTACTAAAAATACAAAACTCAGCCAGGAGTGGTGGCAAGTGCCTGTAGTCCCAGCTACTCAGGAGGCTGAGACAGAAGGATGGCTTGAACCTGGAAGACAGAGGCTGCAGTGAACCGAGATCGCACCATCGTACTCCAGCCTGGGCGACAAAGTGAGACTGTCTCAAAAAAAATAAAGTAACACTGACTGCAAGGGCACAAAATGTGCTCTGTGACAGAAAACACAGCTCACATTGGGGAAATCACCGTGCATCATGATCACTGGGACATGATTCATTTGTCAAAACTCACACAACGCATAAGACAAAGATGAACCGTGACGTAAGCTACACTGCAGGTAACATTAATGTACTCACATTGGTTCATCAGCTTAAACAACGGAGCACACGGAGGCAGGGCGTTAACAACGGGACCTGAGGGGAGGGACGGGAGGCACCGGGGGTTCCGGACATTCCAAGCACCTTTGCTCCTACAAGCAGAAACTACTTTCTAAAAACTACATGATTTAAAAATAAGGCAGTAAAAGCATTTCCAGTAAGTGGCTGTGGATCAGGACTCAGAAGTCCTGGGGTCATGCCTGCCTGCGTCTGCACTGAACATGCTTTCCAGGTGCAAAAGCCACACTGCTGCTCTGAGCACTGACTGTGTGTGTACATGTCACACGGCTCCTCTGAGCACTAATTGTGTGTACATGTCACACTGCTGCACTGAGTACTGACTGTGTGTGTACATGTCACGCGGCTGCTCTGAGCACTGACTGTGTGTGTACATGTCACATGGCTTCTCTGAGCACTGACTGTGTGTGTACATGTCACACTGCTACTCTGAGTACTGACTGTGTGTGTACATGTCACACGGCTGCTCTGAGCACTGACTGTGTGTGTACATGTCACATGGCTTCTCTGAGCACTGACTGTGTGTACATGTCACACTGCTGCACTGAGTACTGACTGTGTGTGTACATGTCACACTGCTACTCTGAGTACTGACTGTGTGTGTACATG
>CM052666.1:41650489-41669700 GCA_028533165.1 Leontopithecus rosalia | reverse complement strand
GCTGCTCTGAGCACTGACTGTGTGTGTACATGTCACACGGCTGCTCTGAGCACTGACTGTGTGTACATGTCACACGGCTGCTCTGAGTACAGACTGTGTGTGTACATGTCACACTGCTGCTCTGAGCACTGACTGTGTGTGTGTACATGTCACACGGCTGCTCTGAGCACTGACTGTGTGTGGGTACATGTCACACGGCTGCTCTGAGCACTGACTGTGTGTGTATATGTCACACGGCTGCTCTGAGCACTGACTGTGTGTGGGTACATGTCACATGGCTGCTCTGAGCACTGACTGTGTGTGTACATGTCACATGGCTGCTCTGAGCACTGACTGTGTGTGTACATGTCACACGGCTACTCTGAGCACTGACTGTGTGTGTGTACATGTCACACTGCTCCTGTCAGCAGTGACTGTGTGGGGTAAACGTCACACGGCTGCTCTGTACCCCCGGTCTGTCATCTGTAACAAATCATAACAACAGTAGCTGGTTGACCTCTCAGGGCTGACCATCATAAGGGCCAAATACAATAGTATAC
Source organism: Leontopithecus rosalia (assembly GCA_028533165.1). Classification (NCBI taxonomy): domain Eukaryota; kingdom Metazoa; phylum Chordata; class Mammalia; order Primates; family Cebidae; genus Leontopithecus; species Leontopithecus rosalia. Next base: position 41,669,161 of record CM052666.1, on the reverse strand, counting down.
ATAAAACACTTGGTTAACCGTAACATTCTAAATGAATTTAATTTCCAATTATTTCTTAGACACAATGTTCTCTCATTGTTATGAAATGTTAGATTGGTAGAAACAAACAGATTTTCCAAAGGAAATACTAATAGTAGACAAAATGAGGACACCCAGTCTGTGTTTTCATACTCCCAATTCATTCCCACCTACGGGAGTCACAGGTAAGCTACAACAGAGAAATATCACAGACTCAAAAATCTCATCCTCAAAATGCTTCCGTTCACATCGTCTGAAAGCTACAGGCCTACATTTTCACATACAGTCTCTTCTTCTCCAACCTGACTTAGAAACTGCCGAGAGACCTACTAAATAGTGTATCGCAGTATTAACGTTATTCACATGAAACCTCCCTGGGAAATGACCTACAATTTTCATCAAGCTTCTTCCCCAGTAATTAATGGAGACATTTTTCCAAGAAGGACAGAGATGGTATGAGACGCACACACAGGTGGACAAAGCCTGGAGATCACGGAATGGTTAAAAATGTTTAATCAGTGTTTCATTTTGATTTTTTAAAAAGCCACTTAGCATAGTACTTTGCCAAGCATGAAAGATGTAAGAATGAAGTCACCTCAACAATAATTTCTTGAAATCACTCTGACAAGTCGTGTTGATGGCTGTGTCTCAGGGCTGGCCCATGGCCAGTGGCAGGAGACTCCAGGATGAATGCTGAGCAAGAAGTGGCCCCGCAAAATGCCACCTTGTCACCCACTCTTCAGCAGGCTGTTATTTATGCTACATGGTGACAGCTGTGGAAAGTCTCAAAGTCAGAGAGCCCGGGACATGAAAGCACAAGGATGGAGGCCCCAGGAGCGTGAACGGGTACGTGAGTTGGGTCTGGGCACATTATACACGACCACATGGCTGGCATCATGTTTGTTCAGCTTGTGTTTTGCTTTCCTGGGAGTCGTAACTTAAGGAAAAAGAGTACCATGGCTCTGCGGAGTTCAACCGCCCTGGGCCTATTTCCTCAGGGGCAGGGTGACTACCGCAAACCCCAAGCCCTGGACAGCCAAAGATACTGCCGATTCGCCCCATTCCAGCTAAGAGCAAATATCCCTGTGTTCTTCCTGTTCACAAAAGTTTACTGCTTCCTAGGAGTAAAACGCAACAGATTTTATTATTGGTTTCAGGTTTTTTTTTCCTCATCCATCTTGGCTCAGGCTGATCTCAAAGAGTAAAAGTTTCCCTTGTTATTGAGAAACGCTTTACTCTGTTTAGTTAGATCTTGTCTCATTAGCCCGTGTTGACCTACTCTGGCCCCATGAAATTTCAGGGATGACAGACACACAGCAGCCTGGGGAATTAAGCTTTGTACAGTTTACAAAGTTTTCAGAGCCGCGTTTCACCCTCGAACTCTGATGTGTGTGCCAGCGTCTCCCAAACTCATCCTTGCTGCTTTTCCTGTGAACTTAGGGAGTTGCAGCCAAGTCCCTGCTTGGAAAGGCACCCAGGAGTCACACAGCGCTGGGATAATCCCAGCCCTGTGCTACCTGCAGATCGGGAGCCAAGCAGACACTAATGAGCAGGAAGGCGAGTCGCTCTATCAACGTGCTTACTTCTCAGGGCAAAGCAGCCCCTTAGAGGAAGAATGGAGGTATCTGACCCCGCTCAGGATGATCAGGTGGGTGCTGGCAGAATTCTCCCTTTCCAGAATCTTCCTCTTCCCCGCTCTTGCTGAGGCTAAGTGAGGCTAAGTGGAATTCACACCTGTATTTGCCAGCCATTCATTGTATTGCCTTTACCCCCGCAAGTAATGACAAGTGTTGATGTTGGTGTATTGATGTCTTTTGTCTTACACTGCCCTGTCTGTTTTGTGATAAATATTTGCTGATCTGACCAAGACTTAAAACCTACTACACTTAAGGATCTCCTCGATCTTCTCAGAGTTCTTAGTCCTTCCCACAGAGCCAATCTGAACTGAGAAGAGAAACCAGTTTTCGTATTCTCTATGCTTCCAAATGAGGGTGCCTCTGGAGACAGGTCAGGCGCTGTACTAACCTGGAAATCAGGTGAACTGTAACCTGTAGTCTTAGAGACACTGGCTTGCTTAAAAGTGCTAAAACCCCATGTGTGCCCCGTATTTTTCAGGGCCATTGAAGACAGAAAGATAAAACCCCGCGGCCACTCTACTCTAGCAAAGGTTTCTTATTTCAGACCTTAACTCCGCACATCTGAAAATCTGCAAGGTGCTGGGAAGGAAGGGAACATCTGAGGCATCCCACGTCCTCTCCCGCAGGAGAGGACACACATGCCTCTGCGCAGACCCCTTAGTCCAGCACCGGCACGTGGAGTTGCTGGAGAAGAGTGACCAGAAACTCACAGAGGGATGCGCCTCGGGAATGCGGGTTTTCCCTCTGACAGTTACAGAAGCCAGTTCTCTTTGGCAGCCAAGTCAGAGGCACCCAGTAGCTTTTCGTGTTTCGTCATGGCTCAGCTGCACACAGCATCCCAGGTCTGCCTCCTCCTTCCAAATAAAATCCCAGGCTCCATCCACTTTCTTTTCCAGTTACTTTGTTCCCCAAGGTGGTATTTAGGTGATTAGTCTGTTTTTCTCAGCAGTGCCCAAAACAAACAGCCTCCCTTCCAGCTCTGGCCTCAGGCTTAGAATAAACAGATCAATCAACCCTGGGGGATAGCAACAACCCCATGAAAACCGGCAGATAATGAGCCCTCTGGGCCTGGCGACAAGAAAAATGTAAGGGATATTAGGCCCGTGAACACAGATTTGTCAGCTAGAATTTTGGAATTTCTAGAGCTAATTTCTAAGACGGGACCTTAGCATAACTCCGTCCTTCTACCGATAAAAGCATGAAATTCTAGCTCTTAAGATATTTTAATAATAGAGAATTAATACAGGATGTCTATTTTTAAGCAGGTTTCTAGATTTATTTTCCTCTTGTTGAACAGTAAAGCACAAAAAAACCAATACGGCAGGAAACTTGCGGGCAGGGAGTACAGAAAATCCAAATCGACTGAAATGTTGAAATCGTCTATCACCACCGTGTAACAGATCCAACATGCACTCCTGACTACAGCATCCATCCAGGCCTCAGGAGTCCCTCCACCCGGCCCGGACAACCCAGGCGCCAGGACCGTTAAAGGAAACACACTAGCAAACACACAAAATGTGGGGGTTTTTCCCCTTGAAGGTGATCGTGGGAGTCCTTAAGCTAGTTCTGGTTTGTCAAAAGCCCCACAGGAATCAAACTTTTATTCATACTTAAGTATTGGCTGAGTGCAGTGGCTCACACCTATAATCCCAGCACTTTGGGAGGCTGAGGTGGGTGGATCACTTGAGGTCAGGAGCCAACATGGTAAAACCCCGTCTCTACTAAAAATACAAAAATTAGCCGGGCCTGGTGGCGCGTGCCTGTAATCCCAGCTACTCGGGAGGCTGAGGCAGGAGAATCGTTTGAACCCGAGAGGTGGAAGCTGCAGTGAGCAGATCACACCACTGCACTCCAGCCTGGGTGACGGAGTGAGACTCCGTGTCAAAAACAGACAAACAAACAGAAGTATGATACAAAATGTAGCAATTATACCAAATCACTGCAGGGACAGTGGCCTTGCAAGCCAGTCAAGGACACGGCCAGGTGGTTAATGTGTCTAGGCGTTTGAAGCTTGCAGTTAGGTGGAAAGGATAAATGAATTGTTACTTTACACATGCAGGGACAGGAAACAGCCTATGACCATCTGTTACAGTGCATTTACAGTGCATCCTGTCAGAAAAAAAAAGTGGCTGATGATGGTTTAAGAATTGGAAAATCATTGAGGTGGATCTTCACCTTTGGGACGAGAGGTAAGGGAATTTTTCCACTGAGCCAAAATTGGTCTTGTTTGGGAAATAATTTTCCCAAATAAGCAGCAGCCATGGGCCAGGCGTGGTGGCTCACACCTGTAATCCCAGCACTTTGGGAGGCCGAGGCAGGGGGATCGCCTTAGGTCAGGAGTTCGAGACCAATGTGGCCAACATGGTGAAACCCCATCTCCACTAAAAATACCAAAAAATTTAGCCAGATGTGGTGTCGAGTGCCTGTAATGCCACCTATTTGGGAGGCTAAGGCAAGAAAACCGCTTGAGCCTGGGAGGTGGAGGTTGCAGTGAGCAGAGATTGCGCCACTGCACTCTAGCCTGGGCAATAAGAATGAAACTGAAAAAAAGAAGAAAGCAGCAGCTTTTTGGGAAAAGAAAGAGTAAGAAGACTCCGGAGGGCAATAGCAGTTCCTCCACTGCAGACAAGAACGAAAGCATGACAGCCAGCGCCTTCACCACCCAGGAGTACTTTGCCCAGCAGACAGCAGCACTGAAGAACAAGCCTCACGTCCCAGATTCAGGGCCTGACCTCTCCGAGACGCAGGTGGATAGAAAAAAGATGAAGAAAAGAAACAGAGAGGCCGCAGGTAAGGATGTGAAGCGTCCCTGAAGCCTAAGGCCAAGAGGCATACGGAGGAAAATCCCAAGAGGGACGAGGCCAAGGAGCAGGGTCCAGGAAGAAGAGCACCGGGAGCAGCTCCGAGGCCCCTGCTGGGACGCGGGTTCCGAGACCTCTGCTCAGGATGCTGGGGACTGTGCGCAGCTGCCTGAGGGCCTAGACGTCACCCTGAAGCCCAAAAAGAGGCGAGGGAAGAAAGCAGCTGCAAAAGCCGGTAGAGACAGCGGAGGATGCTACGCCAGAGGAAACGCCACTGAAGAAGAAGAAGAAGAAAGATTTCAAATGAATCTCCCTGGCCGGGGCCTTCCCAGTACTCAGCTGTCACGGTGCTGCCAGGGGAGACACTCTGGCCTGAAGTCAGAGCAGAGTTCACCCCAGAGAGCCTGGGCGCATCTTGTGACATGCCCATGGGCGGCCGAGTCCCGCCCTCTCGCCCCATTTCCCCCAAGTTAGGTTCCCAGGAGGACCTTTTTAACGTCCTAAATCATGGCTCTCAGAAACAAATAAATTTTTTTATAAACTCTGAAAAAAAAAAAGAAAGCAAGAAAGCAGCAGCCAAGGAGCCAAAACACGGCTCAGTCCCAGCAACTTTCCAGTGGTGCGATCATCCACTAAGCCTGGTGACGTGAAACGGGCTGCAGTCCAGTTAAGCCAAACTCCGCTGTGTCGCCTGCGCTCTGAGTACTTATTTTATTGGTATTCTATTTGCATTTGTAGAATTAATGACCTATACTTTAATAGAAATTTACTTTTATTGTGGCGAAGGATCCATAACATTTGCCATTTGAAGCATTTTTCTTCTCTCTCATCTGTTGCCCAGGCTAGAGTGCAGTGGCGTGATCACGGCTCACTGTAGCTGCCATCTCCGCGGCTCGAGTGATTCTCCCACCTCAGCAGCCTCTTGAGCAGCTGGGACCACAGACGTGCCCCAGCATACCCAGTTGATTTTTCTTTTCTTTGTTGTCTCCCAGGCTGGAGGGCACTGGCGTGATCTTGGCTCACATCAAAATCCGCCTCCTAGGTTCAAGAGATTCTCCTGCCTCGGCCTCCCAAGTAGCTGACACTGCAGGCGTGAGGCACTGTGCCCGGCTCATTTTTATATTTTTAGTAGAGACGGGGTTTCACCATGTTGGCCAGGCACGTCTTGAACTCCTGACCTCGTGTGATCTGCCTGCCTCAGCCTCCCAAAGTGCTGGAATTACAGGAATGAGCCATCATGCCCAGCCTTTTCTTTTCTCTTTAGAGACAGCGTCTCATTCTGTCACAAACCTGAAGTGCAGTGGCGTGATCCTGGCTCACTGCAACCTCTGCCTCCCAGGTTCAAGCGATTCTCCTGCCTCAGCCTCCCAAATAGCTGGGACTACACACACTTGCCACCACGCCCAGCTAATTTTTGTATTTTTAGTAGAGATGGGGTTTCACCATGTTGGCCAGGATGGTCTTGATCTCCTGACCTCGTGATCTGCCTTCCTCAGCCTCCCAAAGCGCTGGGATTACAGGCGTGAGCCACCACGTCCCAGCCTTTTCTCTGTTTTCTTTAAAGAGACGAGGTCTCACTATGTCACCCAGCCTGGTCTCAAACTCCTGCACTCGAGCCCTCTACCTTGAGCCATTTGTAAGTGTAGCTTTCAGTGGCGTTAGGTATATTCACTTTGCTGTGCAACTTGTTACCAGCCATCTCCAGAACTCTGTCATCAACTCAAACTGAAACTCCATATCCATTAAATAGTGACTCGGATGGGGATTATAGCCAAGCAATTGAAGTTCATAATACTAACAGCGTTTTACCATTACTTACGTATTGTCAAGTGGATTTATATCTTGCTAGGGAAATAGAACGTGATTTCATATTAAAACCTAAGACATTTCGGCAACTCTTAGGGAAGCGTGGTGGGATGTAAGGCAACTGACAAACGGACGACACTGGGTGCTGACAGCAAAACCAAAAGCAATCGCGCTCAAGGCTGGACGGAAACTGCAGGGCTGTCCGCACTGACTGCACCATGAACTAAGCCATGGGGACCCTGTGACCCACACTACACCTCCAGATGGACTCCCGGAGCCAGGTCTGCATCAACCTTGCGACATTGGACCCTGTGACCTGATTAACCGACCTTGCAACATTTTGCCATTGTTCCTGCCTCAACTTATAAGCCAACCTTGTGACACTGGATTTTGGACCCTGTGATATCCCCCCGCTCCACCGACACTACCCTGGCTTGCAAAAACCGCCCTGAACTGTAACTTCTGTAACTTTCCACTGCCTACCCCAAACCTGTAAAACCAACTCCTATCCCACCACCCTGCGCCGACTCTCTTTGAGGACTCAGCCCGCCCGCACCCAGGTGAATGAATAGCCACGTTGCTGACACGAAGCCTGTTTAGGGCGTCTCTTCATTCAGAGCACGCATAACAATAACCATCTCAACCACAGCTTGCGGCACAGCCAATGGAGGTGAGGGGCAGTCAGGAGACTTGCCACCTCACCCAGGCAAGCGTTCAACTTCACGAGTCTCATTTATCCATTCATACAACCACTCATTTGCTTATTTAATGAACAGTAGTCAATGGCTTCCATGGATTAGCCAAGGCCTGTGCTGAACGTACGGGGTTTTTTGGTTTTCTCTTTTTTTTGAGATGGAGTCTCGTTCTGTCGCCCAGGCTACAGTGCAGTGGCGTGATCTCGGCTCACTGCAACCTCTGCCTCTGGGGTGAAAGTGATTTGCCTGCCTCAGCCTTCTGAGTAGCTGGGATTACTGGCACCTGCCATCACGCCTGGCTAATTTTTTTATGTATCTTTAGTAGAGACAGGGTTTCGCCATGTTAGCCAAGGCTGGTCTCGAGCTCATGACCTCAGGTGATCCACCTGCCTCGGCCTCCCAAAGTGCTGGGGTTACAGGCGTGAGCCACCACGCCCCAGGGCATCAGTCTTATTAAGGATCTTTCACAGTTTCAAGACAAGGCGAGTCATGGGAGGCTTCATGAGGAAAATGGCACGTGTAACACCATCTTTAGCTGATAATGTGCAGAGACTAAGGAAGACCACACAGTTCATATCTGTGAAATATCTGTTAAACGCTGTGACTCTCTTCCCAAGTCATTCCGGGTGTAAGCCATGCTTGTCGCAGGATCTGTGATGGGGACATGTGTTAACGAGAAGCCTGCTCTACAGAATAGAACTTCTGGCGGCACAGACCTGCAGACGGCGTGGTGCTCATGGCCAGTGGCCACCAGGATTTCTGGGGTTTCTCCTCCTTACAGACACAGAAGACGCAGTTTCACACGCCCGTGCCGTCAGACAGGGCTGTGCGATTAGACGGGCCCCACAGGCCGTGACTGGCTATGAACTTCTTCGTCATTTTTGGGCTGACACACTTACAAGCCCTTTCCACAAGACCCTTCAGTCCACTTTCCCTCTTCAGTGCACCGTAAAGTTCCTGCTGACACGGGACATCATGACATCGTCCCTGGAGAGTGACCTGGCCCCACAGGGGACTTTGCATAAACAGGTGAAGCCACAGACATCTGGGGTAAACAGAACTTAGCCAAGCTTAACCTGGCTGATACAGGCAGGTGCCGTGGCACCCATCTTCCCTTGAATCCTCTTCTCTTGCAGGGACACTTAGAGTCATGAGTGCATTCGTGTCTCTACTGCTCTGAGACAGCTGGTGAGGCAGAGAGAGCATGGAGCCAGTTTCCAGAGGAAGCGGGTTCTAGAACCGACTGGGCAGCCCATCAGCCCTTGAACTTGCACGTGTCGCATAACCTCTCTGAGACCCGCTTTTTTCCATAAACAGGGGAAGCAACACTTGCTACCACCACTCCCACCCTGAAGAGTTGATGCGAAGTTTAAAATAAACAGGGGTGGGGGCCCGGCGCGGTGGCTCACACCTGTAATCCCAGCACTGAGGCAGGCGGATCGTGAGGTCAAGTTTGAGACCATCCTGACCAACATGATGAAACCCCGTCTCTACTAAAAATACAAAAAGTTAGCCAGGTTTGGTGGCATGTGCCTGTAATCCCAGTTACTTAGGAGGCTGAGGCAGGAGAATCATGTGAACCCGGGAGGTGGAGGTTGCAGTGAGCCAAGATTGCGCCACTGCCTGGGCAACAGTGCAAGACCCTATCTCAAAAAAAAAAAAAAGGAAAATGTGTGTGAAAATGTTAGGTGAGGTACTATTCCTGTGACCATTTTCCACCACTGCTAATGACAGTGTCCTAGGGGAGAAGAAAGGGGATGAATCAGAATTGTTTTAATCTCCCCTCCTCTCACACACACAGAAAGAGGCAAAGGATTCCTGTATTTATGTAGATTAAAAATCTCATTTTGCTGCTCAAATCATTTCGGGTTTTTTGAAAGCTCGTGTGAAAGTTGATTATCACATGCAGGCTCAGATAATTTCCCCAGAGAGCTAAACAAATTAAAATATATTTTTTAACTCCAACAAGCTGACACGGGCCATCAGCTGCATCCTCAGTACAGGCTCCATCATGTAGCGTTAATCAGAGGCTGAGTGTCGAAGCAATATTTACCTGGCGGGAAGGGAGTGGCAGCAGTGAGGGGCCAGGAAGTGGTTCATCAGGTCCCTCTAATTCTAGAGCTCGGCATTCCCAGACGGCCAGCTCCAGGCTGTAGGGAGACCAGCTGTGCAGTCCAACACTGCACTCTTTACAGGATGACGAAGCCATCAGCCTACCACCCCCAAGGACATCCTCCATCTGATATGCATATAACCTCGCCTCGATTCAGCCTCGCTGATTCTGAGTTAAGGGCTGATTTTTTTTTCTTTTTTTTTTTTGAGTCAGACTTTTGCTCCTGTTGCCCAGGCTGGAGTGCAATGGTGCAATCTCAGCTCTCCACAACCTCTGCCTCCCAGGTTCAAGCAATTCTCCTGCCTCAGCCTCCTGAGTAGCTGGGATTACAGCCACGTGCCACCACACCTGGCTAATTTTTGTATTTTTAGTATAGATAGGGTTTCTCCATGTGGGTCAGGCTGGTCTCAAACTCACAGCCTCAGGTGATTCGCCCACCTCGGCCTCCCAAAGTGCTGGGATTACAGGTGTGAGCCACCGTGCCAGGCCAAGGGGTGATTTTGTTTTTATTTTTATTTTCTTTGAGACAGGGTCTCACTTTGTCACCCAAGCTGGAGTGCAGTGCTGTGATTTCTGCTCACTGAAGCCTCGAACTCCTGGCTCAAGCGATCCCCCTGCCTCAGCCTCCCGAGTCGCTGGGACTATAGGAACAAACCACCATACTCAGCTATGGGGTGATTTCTGGACACGGCTGGCAAGTCTAACGTCCCCCTAGAGCGGCCTGAACGCTGTGTGATAGGAGATGATGATATAAGAGTGGCCCAGCCCAACACATTCATCGCTGTGAGAATGACCCAACACGGACCACCCTCCCACAATGCAGACACAGTGGCCATTGCGCCATGGGTCACGGGCACCTTGCTGAGCCAAGGTCAGCGCCGAGAGAGGCAGGTCATCTAAAGGAACAATCAGGCGTGAGGATAACCAGGGAGAGGCGCGTCCAGCTTCTCTGTCCACTTCTGCTTTTCAGGAACATCTGTGTGCTCTGTTGCCCCGTATCCTTTCTCCTGCTTCGGCTTCACACTGATGTTACACAGACTCTTGAAGCATCCCTGAGGGTACAGTTGCAACTGGCAAGACAGTCAGGTGGTGTGAGGAAATCAGAGTTTAGCGTCAGACAACTTCAGTCTCAATCCCTGCTCTGATGCTTGCGAGCTCCGCGTGACACCAGGAAAGTGCTTTGGAAATCGCAAGCAGAGATGGGAAAATGAGTGGTTCCTTTGCAGCTGCTGCTCTGCAGGTCACCTTTCCACAGTGCCAGCCCAGCGTGGCTTCCACACATCCCAGCCGCTCCTGCAGACGCCCTTCCTCCCACGGCTCCCTCGCCATCATCTCGGGTTGCTGCTGCTACCTGCACAAGCCACATCCAGCCTTCCCTGCACACACGACTGCTGCCTCCTTCCTTCAGAGAGCAAAGCCTCAGAGTGCAAAAGAAGGCAACACCTGAATTCATGTCCCATACAGATCTCTCCTCCATTTTTACCACTGAGAGTAAATGGAAGATCAGTTTTATTCAGATGAGGGCCTTGAAAACACCACATCATTTCCCAGCCAGGTGGCTTTGAACAAGATTCCTAAGCTCTGAGTTCCTCCGTGCCCTTAGAGTGCTGTTATGAGGCTAAGTGAGAATATGTGCAAAGTGCTTAGAAGTATGCCACGTTATTGTGGACACTGCTGTTATAATAAAGACAATGGATGAGGAAAAACAGAACCCGCCCCCCACTCCATGATATCAGATAGAAAGCCTGTGACCCAAAGGTTTACCTCTTCAAATAGAAAATCATTTTACAACTAGTACCTAGGACCACCCTCTCTCTCTTTGCATATGGAAAGTTTGTATTTGCCAGAGTTCTCTGGAGAACAGGACCAATAGGAGATAGACAGATACCTACATACATATATACATACATACATACACCTACATACATATATACATACATACACCTACATACATATATACATACATACACCTACATACATATATACATACATACACCTACATATATACATACACACATACACCTACATACATATGTAAATACATACATATACCTACATGCATATACATACACATACATATCTATATACATATCTATGTACATATCTACATGCATACATATATATACATATATACATGCATACACATATCTATATACATATCTACATACATGCCTACATACATACATATATACATACACCTACATACATATATACATACATATACATATATACATGCATATATACATACATATCTATGTACATATCTACATACATACATATATACATACGCATCTACATACATACATAAGTATATACACATACATACATATATACATATATATACATACATACATACATATCTACAAACATATACATACATAAGTATATACGCATACATACGTATATATACATACATATATACATACATACACATACATACATATGTATATACATATCTACATGCATACATATCTACATACATATATACATACTTACATAGATGAATCTCTCTATATATGTATATATAGCACTATATATATTTCACTCTATATATCTCGCTATATACATATCTCTCTCTATATATATGGATATATACATAGTGAGAAAGAAATATTCATTGATTCTAAGAAACTGTCTCATATATGGATGGCAGGTTCCAAGAGCTGCCGTTGGCAAGCTGGAGACCCAGGAGAGATTATGACCACAGTTCCAGGGATAAGCCAAGGGCTGAGAACCAAGAGATGGTGTCATTCCAGTCCAGAGACTGGCAGCCTTGAGACCCAGGAGGAGCTGATGTTTCAGCTAGAGTCGCAAAACAGCATGTCCCAGATTGAGCCATGAGGCAAGAGGAGCTCCCTCCGACTCATGGGCAGGCTGGTTCCACTTGGGCCTTTGACCGATTGGAAGAGACTCACCTGCATTAGTGAGGGCTATTTGTTCACAGACACACCCAGAACAAGGTTTGACCAAAGATCTGGACGTCCCATGGCCCAGTCGAGTTGAGTCAAAAAAAATTAACCACCACAATGTCGTTGACAGCATTTTGGCACTAATAATCCTTGGTATCCGGGCATCCCCGATGCACAGGAACCCCTCCAGCCCTCATCTTTGCCCCGTGCACACCACACACCCCTAGAGCATGATGCACATTTCCTAGAATGTTCTGACTGTCCATCAAGGGCGAGAACCCATCCTCAGAAAAATGGCTCTCAGGCATCTGTGCTGGAAATAGCCATTCTCCCTTGGGCAGCCGGTTTGCTTGCATCTCACAAGCCCTGAATTGTGTCATGGATTCCTTTACCCACTGTCTACTGAGAAGCTCAGGATGAAATCTGTGGGGCACAGTGTATATTCTTTTTTTTTTTTTTTTTTTGAGACGGAGTTTCACTCTTGTTACCCAGGCTGGAGTGCAATGGCGCGATCTCGGCTCACCGCAACCTCCGCCTCCGGGGTTCAGGCGATTCTCCTGCCTCAGCCTCCCGAGTAGCTGGGATTACAGGCACGCGCCACCGGGGCACGGTGTATATTCTACATGCTGACCCCGTCTGAGAATTGAACCTGTTACTCCCCTAACCCTCATCTTCCTTTAGCCTTCATTTACTCATCTCATTATTCTTTCTTGTTCCACTCATTCTTTTTTTCTTTTTAAGACAAGGTCTCATTCTGTTGCCCAGGCCAGAGTGAAGTGGTGCAATCGTGGCTCACTGCAGCCTCAAACTCACAGTCCCAAGCCCAGGTGATCCTCCCACCACAGCCTCCCATGCAGCTGGGACTACAGGTGCATGCCACCATGCCCGGCTAGTTTTATTATTTTGTATTTTGCAGAAGAGATATCTCACTATGTTCCCAGGCTGCACACTTGTATTTTAAAGACATTTTTGTAATCACAGCACTTTGGAAGGCCAAGGCAGGTGGATCACGAGGTCAGGAGATTGAGACGAGCTGGGCCAACATGGTGAAACCCCGTCTCTACAAAAGATACAAAAAATGAGCCAGGAGTGGTGACGTGTGCCTATAATCCCGGCTACCTGGGAGGCAGAGTTTGCAGTGAGCCAAGATCGTGCCACTGCACTCCAGCCTGGGCAACAGGGCGAGACTCCATCTCAAAAACAAAAAAAACCCAGAAACTTCAAGTTTATTTTGGAACAAGGCAGGTATATATGTAAGGAAGACACATGAGTGTGTCTTCACAGGCACGTACACCCAACTAGGTTATTCAGTCTTCCTCTCTCCACTACCTGGCACCTTGCCATTCTCCCCAAAACTGCTATCAGTTGGCTTGATCTGCACTTCGACAGCCTAACTTGTCATGAAAAGATGTTCCAGGTGTCACCCAACTTCTGTATTTCAAAGACAAGGCCACACAGCCTTCTCATACCTCTCGCTGTCTCCCAGAATCTCAGGAGTGTGGTGACCAGTGTTTCTCTGTAAGTCTCTTTGGGGTCTATACTCCAGCCCTTACCCAGAGGCTGGTTTACACTTTCTCCGGGAAAAATTCCCATTTAATGGGCTTGAAGGTAGATCACAGAATTCTGCGATTCTATTATCTCAGAATAACAGAAACGAGTCAATGACCAGTTTTGAAATAGAGAATGGTCTCAAGAGTTAACAACGGTCATCAAAGAAAGATGAAGCAGTTAAAGATCCCTGCTAGAAGACAACTGTGACTACAGAGGAAAGGGAGGCACAATGAGGTGTGGAAAGGAAGGATTCAACTATCTTCGCTATGTTTCTCAGCTAAATAAAAATCCAAAGCAGATGTGACAAAAAGCCAGCATTTACTCAACACAGGCAGTGATTTTGTTATGACACTCTCTATGTATTTGAAATATTTTTAATTTAATAAATATATCTACTGAAAAAATTCTGTTTTTAAACAAAGATTTCTAGAGAAAATGAGCTTTACGTTCAACTTGAATAGATAGTAGGAGCTTATCACCCAGGACAAAAAAGTCGCTGGGGCCCATTCACCAGCAGAGCAGCTAAGGAACACAGCCCAACACTAATTTATTTACCAGAGCACAGTTCCTCCTCACTGAAATGGATTGAAGTGTTTTCACAGAGCTTCTGGCATCCCAGCCACTCTTTGTCACGGCCGGCATCTGAGACAGTTTTGTTTACAACTAGGAAACACTGCCAATCTCTCCCGATACAACTGTACCCAGAAAAAGCGCATTACCTCATCCGACAAACCAACGTAGGTGATAAGCAACCTTAAGAGTGCCGCCAGAAGTTAATCGACACTAATTTGAATAGTTACCAGGGTTACAGATAATGAGAATACCCTGCACAGGGTTTTGAGAGTTTCTGACGCTGTGTTGTTCTGAAAGACGCTTGTGAAAGCGATCACTAAAAACAGTAGCCTATCTGGGATCACACCTAATAATTTCACAACCCATTCATTCTATCAAGCGATACAAAGTTATCACGGACCAGTCAGATCAGACTGCGGGTCAGGTGTCCTGAAGGATGCTAACGTGAGCAAGTGGACATCCCAGCCTGAACGGACTCTCAATCAGAGAGAGGTAATATGACAGATACAGAAATAAATACAGCACAAGGAAGGCTACGCTAAGGCCTATACGAGGGATGAAGGAATATCTTTCTGGAAGGAGAAGACATGTCCAGTTTGACCACTCATGGCATTTGAATAACACATAAGGTTTACAGACGTACAGATGAGGGTGGGGAAGGATTCCGTATGAATGAAAGGCCTTAAAAGCTAAGCTGCAGAGTTTAGACTTTATCTAGGAAGCAATGGATAGACTTCAGAGCACAGACACATACCTGTGTTTTCAACGTGTTTAAAACAGCCCTATTGAAATATAATTCACCCGTTTAAACCGTACAGTTCCGTGCTTTTTAGTGTATTTACAGGACTGCACAACCATCATCAGTTTTAGAACATTTCATCCTCTCCTTAAATAAATTCCACATGCCTTAAGTGCCACAGCCCGATTCAGCCCTTGACAGCCGCTCATCTACACGCTGTGTCTGCGGATTGGCCTCTTCTGACCTCTGATACGAATGGAATCAAACAGTGTGGCATCTTTTGTGTCTGGCTTCTTTCACTCACCGCAATGTTTCAGCGGACGGACCACACTTCATCCCTATTCACTGCCAAGTAATACTCCATTATATACATCATTCTGTTTATGCCACACTTCGCTTATCCACTTTTCAGTTGGCAGACACTGGGGGCTATCATGAATAATACTGCTATAAACATTCATGGATAAGCTTCTGTGGATAGATATTTTTTAATTTCCCTTGGGAACATAACAAGTGGAGAAGTGCTGGGTCATACGATGACATGAAGTTTAACTCTCTGAGAAAGTGCCAGCTTCTCCCACAGAGGCTGCATCATCTCACATTTCACCAGCAGGGCCCAAGGATTCAGTTTCTCCACATCCTCACCAACACTTCATGCTGTTTATCTTTTTTGTTCTAGCCATGCGAGAGTAAATGAGTGGTTTCTCACTGCAGTTTTGACTCGTGTTTCCCAGGTAGCCAATGCTGCCCAGCGTCTCTTCACGCGTTTATCGGCCAGCTGGGTGTCTTCTTTGGAGCAATGTCTCTTCACATCTTTTACTCATTTTTATAACTGACTTGTCTTAATTATTGAGTTGCAAGAGTCTTTCATATATTCTGGGTACAGGTTCTTTATGAAATACATGATTTCCAAAATGTTCTCCCATTCCGAGGTTTGCTTTTGTCATTTTCTGGATGGTACCATTTGCAGCAAAAAAAAAGCTTTCATTTCAATACGGTCCAAGTCATCCATGCTTTCCCTTCGTGCCTGTGCTTTAGATTTTCCTACACATTTTGTCAGTTTACTCTTTGATTTCTCTTCCCATGACAAGAATTTTGTAATATCAATTTTTAGAGAGAAAACAGAAACCTCCTTCAGTCCTTTCTCTAGCATGGGGTGGTGATTTTTAAAAACGGCTAGTTTAAAAACGTTTCCATGTCCAGCTCCCGGCTCCGTATCTTTTTCCTTCACTATACCCACACTTCTGGTGCTGGACACCACACCGCATATTCATATCATGACGCAACCTCTGGGCCTGGGCAATTGGCACGATGGGCAGGAGGAAACCATTTCTGCACTGAGACCTCTCATAATAACTTTTTGTTTTAAAGACAGGTTCTCAATCTGTCACCTAGTCTAGAGTGCAGTGGTGCAGTCATGAATCGCTCAGGTTGAAGTGCAGTGGTGTGATCACAGCTCACTGCAGCCTCCACCATCTGGGAGGCTGAAGTACGTAGGTAGACGGATGGAGGGATGGACGGATGGACAGAGAGAGAGAGTGTGTGTTTGTGAGAGAGAGAGTGTGAGAGAGAGAGAGAGAGAGAAGAAAAGCTTACAAGATCAGGCTACATCTGAATTTTATTTAGACTTGGGCTTGTCTACAAACTGGTGAAGAATCAATAAAGCAACTTCGCAGATATATCCAAGAGATGGGATCCTTCCTCCTCAGAGTCAGTAAAGGCAAGTATTTCTGAGGTTCAAGAGCCAAATCTAAAATGATACCAACTGCATTTTGTTTCCTGGGTCAGACATGCCTTCCTGAATAAAAACATCCTCCTCATTCCCCAGTCAGAAGGCAATTCACAGACGCGCTTGCCGGCAACTACTCAGCCTTGTTCTGGTCTTGTTTAGCAACAGGATTGATCAGAGAGGAGTGGGGGGTACGCCTGGATATCGATGGGTCTCCATGTTTAGAACCATCTCTAGAGGGACTATATCAAAACCTCGCTCCCTGCTATCACAAAAGAATAGCATGAGACTGGAAGCCCAACAGACTTATTTGTTGTTAGTACTTTTTCTTTCTCCAGAAGACAGCGCAAAATGTGCCCCCTGAGTCTGTGGCTGGTTTATACTCCTGGAACTGAAAAGCTTTCTTATTTTTCCTTAGTGCAAGGAGATCTGCAAATCGGCTGCTCCCCCCAGGATCCTTTTTGAAGTAGGGAAGACGATGGTGGAGTTGGAAACCTTCCCAACAGAGTTATTAACTCGAGAAGTGTCACCTTTACTCTGGGCAGGAGGCTGCCGCTGTACTGAGTACCTTCACAGTCTCGCACCTTCTCCCCTCTTCCCGTGGTGTCACAGCCAAATAGGATGTCACCTGGTGGCACAAGAGCCAGCAATGACTCTGTGCACCCCAGGCAGACTCGCTGAAGAGGGCAGAAGGGCCAGTGCAGCTACGGCGCCTTATGTACCTTCTACCTGTGCTTGCGCTTAAAGGAGATGTTTCTTTTAGTTTTGATTTCGGGGGATTCCATGTTTCCTTCACAGCACGTTTAGTTAATATAAGAAACTACTACGGTTAGATATTCTACGGTTAGATTATGTGCAAGCAATAATTAGCCAGATGCAAACAATTAACAAATCCAAATTAATTCTGCTAAGACTGTGCAAATAAATCATGTAAGTTGATGTACTGAGTTCAACGTCAGGGCTGGAAAAGATCTTTAAGAATATTTAACTGAGTTCAACAACTTCATTTTGCAGCAGAAAAGGGAATTCAGGTACAGCAAAATAAAGAAACATGCAAGGTCACTGGATGTATCAGAAGGACAACAAGGAACACAATCCAGATTTCCCGGTGTATTCTAATCTCCTAATTACCATGGAAATATCCATTTGCCATTTCTGTTGCCACATCCTTCCTTGTGTTTTAGAAGAAATAACAAATTACCTGATATGTTGGGAAATTCCTGAAAGTTTCATACTGCTTCTGTGATACAGAAAAAGAACGAAAGAGGCGAGGACGGTAATGAGAAAGCTATTAAATTCCTTGCTAGACAATGTATGGAACCGCCTAACTCAACACTCTCTCCAGAAACGACCTACCTCAAAACTCTAAACAGAAACCACCTACCTTCAACACTCTCTCCAGAAACCACCTACCTTCAACACTCTATCCAGATGCCACCTGCCTTCAACACCCTCTCCAGAAACCACCTACTTTCAACACTCTATCCAGATGCCACCTACCGTCAACACTCTATCCAGATGCCACCTACCTCAACACTCTAACCAGAAACCACCTACCTTCAAAACTCTATCCAGATGCCACCTACCTCAACACTCGATCCAGAAACCACCTACCTTCAACACTCTTTCCAGAAACCACCTACCTCAACACTCTATCCAGATGCCACCTGACTTCAGCACTCTCTCCAGAAACCACCTACCTTCAACACTCTATCCAGATGCCACCTGCCTTCAACACCCTCTCCAGAAACCACCTACTTTCAACACTCTATCCAGAACCCACCTACCTTCAACACTCTATCCAGATGCCACCTACCTTCAACACTCTCTCCAGAAACCACCTACCTTCAACACTCTATCCAGATGCCACCTGCCTTCAACACCCTCTCCAGAAACCACCTACCTTCAACACTCTATCCAGATGCCACCTACCTTCAACACTCTATCCAGATGCCACCTACCTTCAACACTCTATCCAGAAACCACCTACCTTCAAAACTCTATCCAGATGCCACGTAACTTCAACACTCTATCCAGATGCCACCTACCTTCAACACTCTATCCAGATGCCACCTACCTCAACACTCTATCCAGACCTACC
>CM052666.1:41606064-41649989 GCA_028533165.1 Leontopithecus rosalia | reverse complement strand
ACTATAAATCGTTCTACTATAAGGACACATGCACACGAATGTTCATTGCAGCACTGTTTACAATAGCAAAGACCTGGAACCAACCCAAATGCCCATCGATGATAGACTGGACAGGGAAAATGTGGCACATATACACCATGGAATATTATGCAGCAAGCAAAAATGATGAGTTCGTGTCCTTTGTAGGGACATGGATGAATCTGGAAACCATCATTCTCAGCAAACTGACACAAGAGCAGAAAATCAAACACCGCATGCTCTCACTCACAGGTGGGTGTTGAATAATGAGAACACATGGACACAGGGACAGGAGCACTACACACTGGAGTCTGTTGGGGGGAAATAGGGGAGGGACAGTGGGGGTGTGGGGAGTTGGGGTGAGATGGCATGGGGAGAAATGCCAGATACAGGTGAATGGGAGGAAGGCAGCAAATCACACTGCCACGTGTGTACCTATGCAACTATCTTGCATGTTCTTCACATGTACCCCAAAACCTAAAATGCAAATAAAAAATTGCAAAAAAATTTAGCTATCCTTAATTCATGCTTTATGTTCTTTGCTTATGCTTTAAAAAGCCATTCTTGGGCTGGGTGGGGTGGCTCATGCCTGTAATCCCAGTACTTTAGGAGACTAAGGCAGGCAGATGACTTGAGCTCAGTTCAAAACCAGTTTAAGCAACATGGCAAAACACCATCTCTACAAAAAATACAAAAGAAATTAGCCAGGTGTGGTGGTGTGCGCCTATAGTCCCAGCTAGTCTCAGTCCTAGTTAAGGTGGGAAAATCACCTGGGAGGAGCACTTGAGCCTGGGAGGTCAAGGCTGCAGTTAGCCCTGATCGTGCCACTCCTCTTGAGCTTGGGTGACAGAGTGAGACCCGTCTTAAAAGAAAAAAAAGTCATTCTCTACACCAGGCATAGAAATATCTTCCTATCTTCTTTCCTTAACTGTTCAGAATTTGCTTTTCACACTTACACCCTTGGTCTACTAACTAATTAATTTTTTGCTTATGGGATACATGAGGACCTTTATTGAAACCTCCTGAAAACATGATTTTTAAGTTGTCTCAGCACTATTTCTTGAATAATCCTTCCTTTTCCCACTTGTCCACAGGTTTATCTGGCATAACCCAGTTTCCTTCCATAGAGGTCTATTTCGAGCTCCCTATTTGTTGCATTGGTCTGTTTCGCCCGCTGTTAGTCATAACTATTTATTGCTTCATAATAAGTCTTTCTGTATTTCTCAACTTTCAAATAAATTCGAGAAGAAGCATATCAAATCCCTCTCCCCCAAAAATCCAGACGTAACTGTGGTGGAATTTGCACTGAATCTTTACACCCCTTCGTGGGGAACTGACATTTTACAATGTTGAGTCATCTTATCAAATATGGTAGGATGGTAACTGTGGTGGAAATTGCACTGAATCTTTACACCCCTTCGTGGAGAACTGACATTTTACAATGCTGAGTCACCCATCATAAACATGGTAGGATGCTTGCTCTCCATTTTTTTAGAATTTTTTTTTGAGATAGAGTCTTCTTTTTGAGAGACAGAGTCTAACTCTAGTCACCCAAGCTGGAGTGCAATGGTGTGATCTCAGCTCACTGCAACCTCCACCTCCAGGTTCAAGCGATTCTCCTGCCTCAGCCTCCAGAGTAGCTGGGATTACAGGCACGCGCCACCACTCCCTGCTAATTTTTCTATTTTAGTAGAGACAGAGTTTCGCCATGTTGGCCAGGCTGGTATCAACCTAGTCCGTGATCCGCCCATCTCAGCCTCCCAAAGTGCTGGGGTTACAGGCGAGAGCCACCGCGCCCGGCTTATTTACAATTCTTAATGTCTTTTAAAATTTGTATAAATCTCTCCATAGGAGTTTTTGCTCATCTTTTGTTAGATTTATTCCTGGGTACTTTTCTATTTTCAAACTGTTGGTGATATAAATAAATACAATCTTATTTTTGATAGTGGTTTTGTATTCAAAAACTTTAACAACCCCTCTTGTTACATTAAGAATTTATTTGTATGTGGGGGAAAATGATATCTATGAATAGCAACGGGATTTTTTTAAAGAAAATGGTTTTATTTTTCATGTTTGTGAGTACATAGTGGTGAATATATTTCTGGGGTCCATGAGATGTTTAGATACAGGCATGCAATGAAATAAGCACATCATGGAGAATAGGGTATCCACCCCCTCAAGCATTTATCCTTTGAGTTACGAGCAGTCCAGTCCCACTCTTTGAGTTATTTCAAAGTGTGAACTTATGCTATCATTGACTATACTCACCCTGCTGTGCTATGAAATAGTAGGTCCTATTGATTCTTTCATTTCCCAGTGCCCGTTAACCTTCCCGCAGCCCCCACTGCCCTTCCCCGCCTCTCATAACCACCCTTCTACTCTCTACATCTGTGAGTTCAGTTATTTTGATTCTGCCTAAATGAGTGAGAACATGCAATGTTTGTCTTTCTGTGCCTGGCTTATTTCACTGAACATAATGAGCTCTAGTTCCTTCCACCTTGCGGCAGATGACTGGATCGCATCCTGCGTGGCTGAAGAGTGTTTCGTGGAGTGTAAGTACCCCACTTTCTTTACCCATTTATGTGTTGAACGCTGCTTCCAAACTTAGCTATTGTGAATACCGCTGCAGCAAGCGCAGGGGTGCAGACGTCTCTTCCATATAGCAAGTCCCTTCTTTTGGGTATATGCCCGGAAGTGGGATTCCTGGATCACACAGTAGCTCTATTTTTAGTTTTCTGAGGAACCTACAAACTGTTCTCTATAGTGACTGTATTAATTTACATTCCCACCCACAGTGTACAAGGTTCAATAGGACTTTTTTTTTGAAAAAAAAAAAGTGTGTTTGTATTTGAAATGGCATCTCACTCTGTCACGGCCAGGCTGGAGCGCAGTGGTGCGATCTCGGCTCATTGCAACCTCTGCCTCCTGGGTTCGAGAAATCCTCCTGCCTCAGCCTCCCAAGTAGCTGGGACTACAGGCGCACGCCACCACGCCCAGCCAATTTGTGTATTTTTAGTAGAGGCAGGGTTTCACCATATTGGCCAGGCTGGAATTAGGGCTTTTTAAAAAAATCTAAAACAAGTTGGCATGACACTGAGACCCAAAGTTTCCATTTTCTTTGAATAACAATTAAATCGGGTTAACAGTGAAGACATCATAATAAACTCCAGTTCTCTGTTTGCCCAAAAAAGAAAACAAAGATGCCGTCATGTGAGGCAAGAACGATGTCTGTTTAACCACAAACCCATCTACGAGAGACACGATAAAGACAGTACTCAGCATTAGGGAACATTCACTCTATGCAACAGTGTTTTACCTACATCGTCACATTTAGGATGCTGCTGAACACAGAAGACAGGGAAAAAAACGCAAGAGACTAAGTATCTTTTTAAAATGTCATTTATCTTAAAAATGTCTTTTTAAAGAGCTTAGAATTCTTTGGTGATAGACACCATAATACACACGCCAGGCACTGCTGTTTTGCAACAGAAGTCTATCATGGAGCACATTTTGAAGATGGAAACAACACAGCCTTGTGTCTAGCCGGGTTTGAATCAGACTATCCGCTGTGCATGTGTTTGTATTTAGAGAAATAAGTCTGCCTTAACAATTCTTTAATCAATGGCATAATGACTTAGAAGCTGCCATCTGTGAGCTGAATCATCTAAACACTGGAAAAGACTGTGGAGGGTCCTGAGGGAAGGCTCAGTGTGAGAAAGCTAAGCAGACACACGCAGACTGGGTCCGCAAGATGACAAAAGAACCTGTCAGCTCCTCCATTCAGCCAACCAGCGATCTCGCATCTTGATGTCTGTTAACTAACAGTGCTTCTCTTCTTGTCAAAATAAATTTCTTGGGGAATCACCCACCCTAGTGAAATGACGGATGCTTGACTCTAGGAAGAGAATCCTCCACAATGCTTACCTTTTTTGGGGAAATGGGTCTAGTAAATCCCGTGTCTCCGAAGGCGTCTAGTCTATAAGCTCCTAGATCAATTAACCGAGTCCTGAGGGCAGGATGCAAATGAAGTCAACAGCAGGCGCTGCCTTTCCTGTCTCCCTGGTGCCCTCCCGGCACACACTAAGCATTCAGTCAGGGTTTGTGAGATGCACCTGCGTAGCTCCCGGAAAGCTTCACGATGGATGCCTGCAAACTGCTCGCTACAACGTGTCACCTCATCAACCGCGTTAACATGATGACCACCAAGTGAGGAGGGAGGCACCGAAACGCCGAGAACCCAAACCTAGAGCTCGAAACAGTGTCTGTGAACGAGGCGTGACTTCAGATGCAAGCCCTCTGCCTTCCCTTACAGGGTGGAACAAGCAACCAGGATGTGAACCCCTGGGTAAAGAAACACAAAGGTTCAGAGAAATTAACAGCTTGGAAGACGTAGCACAGGCAGAGGACGTCGGCAATCCACCCTTCACGGCTAACGAGGGACCCACCTCCCCACGGATGTTTCTCCCGCCGCACTGGGGCTATAAAAGCAGTGAGCTGTGGGCCCGGGGCAGGCTTCTGAAGCTGGCTTGTCATGACACTCCCTGACTGCAGCCTGCCATCAATCACTGAATACAAGAACAGGGAAGACATGGAATGTGGACTGTGTGCCAGGCATGGTTCTAAGTGCTTTAGCATACACACATATGAACTAATGAGGATGAAGTGCTCTCCCTAACTAAACCCTAAACACCAGTTGAAAAGTCGCTGGTGTTGAGGTCGCATATGAATAGACCATCCTGCTCTGTGAAATGAACATCTGTCTTTCATCCTTCTAAAAATTCTGTTCTACTTCCAGAGAAAGACTCTTGAGAGTCTCCCAGTAGGAACTCACTCCCTCACTGGAGAGTCTACCTGGAAAAGAAATTCAAACGTGACGCACAGGCAGATGTTCAGAAGACCCGCCCTGTGTCTTCTAATCCCTCTTAAAAGTCAGCAAGGAGGAAGTAGCTCTCACCAAGAAAATAATATTGCAGCCAGGAGCAGTGGCTACAATCCCTGCATTTTTGGAGGCTGAGGCAGAGGGATCACCTGAGGTCAGGAGTTCAAGACCAGCATGACCAACATGGAGAAACCCCGTCTCTACTAAAAATACAAAATTAGCCGGGTGTGGTAACGCATGCCTGTGATCCCAGTTACTCAGGAGGCTGAGGCAGGAGAACCACTTGAACCCGAGATGGAGGTTGCAGTGAGTTGAGATCGCGCCATCACACTCCAGCATAGGCAACAACAGTGAAATTCTATCCCCCCCAAAAAAGAAAAAACTCTATGCAAAGCAAAATTACAGGTAATCAAAATGAGCAGCCCCTGGACTTTTCTTCTGCCAGCCAGACAGTATCAAGTCACCTTGATACTCACTGTCTCCCTTGTCCCGTACAATTATTCCTGTGCATTTCGTGTATATATCACACGAGAAAAACAAGCTCTCCAAAGACAAGCAGGAAGACATGCCCAATCTGTCTGTCAGCATGGAAATCCAAGGTAACAACGCGCAGCCCCTGGTGTGTGTCATGCCCTGGCACAGGCAGGATATTTGAAAAGTGTTGACAACACTTATCAGAGACCAAAATGGCATGAGGCAACCTGCTGCAGAGAGAAATAAATCTCATGTTGGATCCAGAGGTCGTCGGTAGCTCCCAGATTTTGGACTTTTGCATGTGAAATGGTTGAGCCGGGCATGGTGGCTCACATCTGTAATCCCAGCACTTTGAGAGGCCAGGGTGGGTAGACTGCTTAAGCCAGGAGTCTGAGACCAGACTGGGCACATGGTAAAACAGTCTCTACAAAAAATACAAAAGTTAGCCAGGCATAGTGGCGCATGCCTGTAGTCCCAGCTACTAGGAAGGCTGAGGTGGGAGGATCACTGGAGCCTAGGAGGTGGAAGTTGCCGTAAGCTATGATCACACCATTGCATTCTAGCCTGGCCTCACAGCTAGACCCTGTTACAAAAAGAGAGAGAAAGAGACAGACAGAGAGACAGAGGGAGAAAGAAAGAAAAGGAAAGAAAGAAAGAAAGAAGAGGAGGGAAGGAAGGAAGGAAGGAGGGAGGGAGGGAGGGAGGGAAGGAAGGAAAGAAGGCAGGCAGGCAAGGGTTGACATCTGTGACTGCATCTGTTAGCCAGTTATCAGTAAGCATCTACAGAGAGAGACAGAAAGAGAGAGGAGAGAGAGAGGGAGAAAAAGAAAGAAAGAGAGAGAGAGAGAAAGAAGAAAGAAAGAAAGAAAGAAAGAAAGAAAGAAAGAAAGAAAGAAAGAAAGAACGAAAGAAAGAAAGAAAGAGGGAAAGAAAGAGGGAAAGGAAAAGAAAGTAAAGCAAGCAGGCAAGCAGGCAAGCGTTGACACTGTGACCGCATCTGTTAGCCAGTCAGTCATCAATAAGGATCTATGGAGAGCTGTGTTCAGAGTCCTAGGCTAAAAGACAAGAAGGCTATCGAATTCATAACTAAATAACAAAGATACTGCGGCTGAAGTCCTAGAATGTAATGACGTGTGTCTGCAGTCGGGAGCTTGGTTCTATCTGTGTAGGTCGAGTACCCACCCCATCCAGGCCCAGTACAAGGAATGCCAATACAATTAAGACGCAGGTGCCAGCATGACATTTACAGTTGGCAGAAGGCAACAGATGTGTGAGAAGAACTTCCCTCTTCCTGCCAGTCAAAGGAAGGAAATTCCACCAGGTGGTGTGAGGACTGAGCACAAACCCGTACACATGCCTCCAAAGCTGATAATCCCATAGGCCTCAGTGAAATGCAGGTATTAAGCATGTTCTGTTTATAAACTGTCAAAGTGTTCTTATTGCTATTCCTTCCAGTTCCCTAGAGAGGGTCCAACAGACTCACTTCTCTTCTTGTGGGAACCTGAATCCCGAACAAGGAAAGTGACCTGCCTTGGGCCTCACAGGAAGTCAGCAGTGAGGCTGCGATAGGCTCCCAGCACCTGTGATGGGCGCTGGCCGCTCTCCACACCTCGGCTCCGCACTGGCCTCAGTTCCACTGTGCTCTTCAGCGACAGAAAGGCTCAAGAATGTAGCTTCCTTGCAGATTGACCAGCACCGTTTCCCGATCCTGCTGGAGCCCATGGGAAATGGAGGGAGGGCAGCCAGACAGCACACAGGAGACTCCAGCTCCTCACCATCAACTCGGCCAGTGTCTGTCACCTCCCCTCCTCGCCTGGCTCATCAGGCTCTTCTCCACCCCCATCCCACCAAAAAAGCAGCCAGAGGTACATCCTTGCACCTCTCAGAAATAAACAGCATCCTCTCCCACTACGCTTACCTCAGTTGTGCCAGACGTCAAGAAAACGCAGTAGAGAAAAGCTCACCTCCCTTTTTCTTTTTTTGAGGCAGGACCTCACGCTGTCACCGATGCTGGAGTGCAGTGGTGCAATCTGAGCTCACTGCAGCCTTGACCTCCTCGGCCTAAGCAATCCTGCCGCCTCAGCCTCCCAAGAAGCTGGGACTACAGATGCATGCCACCACATCTGGCTAAATTTTTTTTTTTTTGCAGAGACAGGGTTTCGCCATGTGGTGCAGGCTGATCTTGAACTCCTGAGTTCGGAGATCTGCCCACCTTGACCTCCCAAAGTACTGGGATTGCAGGCACGGGACACCCTGCCTGGCCAAGCTCACCCTGTCCATTTATTATCATCGACATTCGAGATGCTTCTGAACCTCATAGGAGGTGGATGAGCGGGTTCTCCGAAGGTTAAGGTTGCTTTTAGTGACCAGGCACAGCCAGGCCCAGTACTCGATCTGCTGTTTAGGCTCAGTGTGCCCACTTCATTGGGCCTTATTCTCTAGAATCATGACAACCGATCTGATGAGGGTATTTGTGCTCATTGAACTGGCCCGCACCACCCTGCCTGGTCACGTGTGCATTTCAGCGATGGAGCCTCAGCTCTCCCCGTCTGGAGGGGATGTGGTGGAAGCCCGCGGGGCCAGGGAGGTAAGGCACCTGAGGCCACGATTACTCTTTCTCTGTTCCTCAATCCACACCACCTAGGTAGGCACTGTGGGGTCTAAGCTCCAACAGGACAAGAACAGAAGAACTGAGAAGGGAGAGACTCTAAGAAATCACCCCTTCCAGGCCGGGGGGCGGTGGCTCACACTTATAATCCCAGCACTTTGGGAGGCTCAGGTGGGTGGATCACCTGAGATTGTGAGTTTGAGACCAGCCTGACCAACATGGAGAAACTCTGTCTCTACTAAAAATACAAAATTCGCTGGGCGTGGTGGCGCGTGCCTGTAATCCCAGCTACTTGGGAGGCTGAAGCAGGAGAATCACTTGAACTCAGAAGGCAAAGGCTGTGGTGAGCCGAGATTGCACCACTGCACTCCAGCCTGGGCAACAAGAGCGAAACTCCATCGCAAAAAAGAAGAAAAGAAATCATCCATTCCAATGCCACTTCTTTCAGTGATAGCAGAACGCAGTCAGGACCCTGTGTGAATGCCCAAACCCACCCAGCTAGGGGTACAGCTTGAGGTCTAAGCATCTCCCAACCCGTGGAGTAGGCTCAGCAGCCGGGGGGCTGCAGCAGGACCCGGACTGGCACGCGGCTGCTGCATAAAATGAGGGCACTGGTGATCTGTACGCAGCCTTGCATGCCGGAGGCCGACCCGTGTGCCAGACGCTAAATGGGGCCCACGCAAGGGAAACCGGAGCAGAGACCGGTTAAGCCACCCGGCGGATGCAGGCGAGTAGCAGCCGTCACCTCTGCCTCTGCCTTGCAGTCACCCCTCTTGCCCCCACCCGTGGGTCCCGCGTGTTCCGCTCTCACGCCGCCCCTGTGCCGTGCTCCTGTAGCCGCCTTGCTCTTGTTGTCCTTGGCAAACCCCGATGTATTGTTGCCCCAGGCCAGGGTCAGATGCTGCGAGAAGACACTTGGAATGAGACACACAGCTCCATGCAGAGCAGGTGGAATTTGGAGAGGGGCCAGGTGCTAATCACAGTAAGACAAACTTTCATCTCAGTCTCTGTTTCACGGACCCCACTTGTTTACCTGCTCATTTTTGCAGCTTAGCAAGGAATGGGCTTTGATCCTGCTCCAATACCAACACCACTGTTAGCCTGCAGCATTCGGCAAAGGAAGCCTGGCGAGCGGGGCAAGGCAGGAAGGGGCTCCCGCGTCAGGTCCCGGGGACCCGGGCTCCTCCTGCACGCACTCCGGTACCTGAAGTTCACGTTTCACCGGGCCCCAGACCCCCAGTGTGGTTGTGTTTCCTGTGTCAGAGCTGCCTCTCAGTGGGATGGAGGCCACTCCTGGGGCGTCTGTCTTACAGCTCTGGAGGCCGGAGCTTTGTGTACAGTTAATGCCATCAACACCACAGGTGGTGATGAGGACGAGGGAACGACAGTGAAAACAAGGCCAGGACAAACTCAGGACTGTCTAGAACAGTAGCCATGTCAAGCTGCCCAGGACCCAGGCGTGGGTCGCCAACTCACCAGCCGAGAACGTGTGAAGTTAGAGAAGCCCCTGACCAACATTCTTTTTTTTTTTTTAAGACAGAGTCTTATTCTGTTGCCCAGGCTGGAGTGCAGTGGCTCAATCTCAGCTCACTGCGACTTCTGCCTCCTCAAGCCATTCTCCTCCCTCAGCCTCTTGAGTAGCTGGGATTACAGGCCTGCGCCACCACACCTGGCTACTTTTTGTATTTTTAGTAAAGATGGGGTTTCACCATGTTGGCCGGGCTAGTCTTGATCTCCTGGCCTCAAGTGACTCGCTCACCTTGGCCTCCCAAAGGGCCGGGATTACAGACGTGAGCCACCATATCTGGCCTGACCAACGTTCTTGATCACAAGTATGTGTCCCCATCCTCTGTCATCTAAGCAAGGGCCACTGTGGGGTTTCTGGACAGCAGAGGGCTTTGGTGGGAAGCCTATTTCTCACATCCAACCTTCCTCCAAGCTGACGTGGAGCAAAACTTTTCACACAATGGGTCCCAATTAGGGACAAGGATTTAGGGACAGTGGAGAAAAGGTGCTCCAGTCTCTTCCTACTACTTGAGAAGGGAGATGAGGTGACATTTCAGATGGCCACCCATGTATTCCCTGGGTCCAGGAGGTGAAATTGTCACTCCCATGTAAACAAAAGGAGTCAAACTCTGTAAAATATTTGAAGAGGTTTATTCGGAGCCAAATATGAGTGACTGTGGCCTCAAACGCAGCCCCAGGAGATCCTGGGAACACGGGCCTGAGGCGGTTGGGCTGTCACTTGGTTTTACACATTTTAGGGAAACACAAGACATCAGTCAACACATGTAAGACGTACACTGGTTTGATCCGGAGAGGCAGGGCAACTCAGTGTTGCTGAGGGGTTCTCGGTCATAGGTGGGTTCAAACATGTCCTGATTGGCAATTGGCTGAGTTTATCTGAAGACCTGGCATCAACAGAAGGGACTGTCTGTGTTAAGATAAGGGGTGACGGAAGCCATCTTATTATGCAGATGAAGCCTCCAGGTAGCAGCTTGGGAGAGAATAGATGGTAAAAGGTACCAGTCTCAGTTCATTCTCTCCTGGATCAGGAAAAAGGCCTGGAAGGGGAAAGGGAATCCTCTACAGAACGCGGCTTTTCCACACTAGAGACAGCTTTGCAGGGCCATTTCAAAATGTGTCAAAGAAATATATTTTGAGGCAAAATACTTGCATTTCTTTCAAGGCCTGCTGTCAAGTTGGTCTCATTGCCACAGAGTCTGCTGTGTCAGTAAGTCTCTATTTTAATGCTAATCCTGGTCAGCTGTGCCTGAATTCCAACGGGAGGGGGCTATCCTAAGGGTGTCCCACCGTGACTCATTCCCACCGTGGCCTGAATTAGCATCTCAGGCTTGCTTTAGAATGCCTTCCCTGAGAGGAGGGGTGCCATTCAGTTGGCTGGGGAGCTCAGAATGTTCCTGTCGGTTTATACCCACCTGGGTCTCACAAAAAGTCGACCGGCTCCAACCAAGTCCTATAATGGCGGGAAAGGCTGAAAAGCATGGGCCAGGGCCAAGGACAAGGAACCTCAGCACTGCAGCCCTCCAGGGCGAACCTGGGCCTCAGCGTCCTCATCTGGACAACGGGACTGTTGGAGACGGCAAAGGTCCCGTCGAAATCTAACATTCGATATCTGCCTCTAGGGGTCCTGAGACAATGTGGACATCAGCTTTTTGTCTGCAGCTAGTATGTGTCACGGACCCAGGTTACACACAGTCCAATCAGGATATTGTGTCAAATCGCAAAATGTTAGCAATACTCCTGGTCTGCAGCGGTGGTGACCTGGGAGCCCACATTTTGTCCTACGTTCACTGACCATTGGAAGAGAAGGACCTTAGATTTTACAGACTAGAAATCTAAGACCTTAAGAGGTCAAATCGCTTGTTCAAAGTCACACAACTGAGGAGGGCATACCCGCGTCCCCATCCTCCCCAGCACAAGGCAGGCAGGAAGGAGGGAGGGCAAGCAGCTTAGTACCACAGGCAGAAACCAGTAAAACGGAAGGAAAACTTCCTTACAGTGACTTTAAGTGACTCATTTAATCTCTTTATGCTTCCTCATTTCTCCTTCTCAAGGAAGTATTTCAGCCACTTACTAACATTAAGTACCACGAAGAAAGGGGTTATGTGAAACCAAAGAAGCACCAGCCACTCTGTGGGCAAAAGAAAAAGAATAATACATGAATGGCACCGTCCTGTTAAAGGGAAGAAAGGAATTTCCGTGTCCCCAGATTCTTTCAAATGGGTTTCATGTGAGATTTTGCATCTGTAGTATGCTTCTGCCTTAAGAGTTTGTTTTAACTCAGAACAGGACTGTCTCAAAGAAGACAAACTGCTTTTCGTAAGACCTGACAGCACTGCCTTCTGCATCCCCCTTTACGGAGCCAGTGGGTCGCAAAGGGCTGTGTAACTGCACCAGGCACAACCACGCAGGTGGCATGATGTACAAAGTGCTTCTGAGAAGGAGCCTGTGAACACCAGGGAGGGCTCTCTCAACGGCGAACTCGCGATCTGCCCGTGTTCTGACTTCACGCAGCTCCAGTCAGGAATCTCAACATCAGTCTTCAGAGACGTCTCCTCCAAAGGCCCCCAGCTGCAGTGAAGCTGGACACTTAACTGGTTTGGGGTAGAGCCTGTCTTAGCCCATGTCGTGCTGCTGTGACAGAATGCCTTGGACTGGATAATTTATAAAGAGCAAAAACATTTCTTCACAGTTCTGGAGACTAGGAGATCCAAGATCAAGGTGCCAACATCCGGTAAGGACCTTCCTGCTGTGTCCTAACATGGTAAAGGGTATCACATGAGCAGGAGAGAGCAAAAGAAGAAGGCTTGCCCCACCCGTTTATCAGGAACCCATTCCCAAGAAAATGGCACGAATTCATTCATGAGGGTGACTCCTCATGACCTAATCACCTCTTAACCGTCCCACCTCTTACACTATTATTGAGGATGAAGTTGCCAACATATGAACTTTGAAACTACAGCACAGGGAGTGTTTTCAGACTTTTAAGGTAAAAATAGGGGTTGCTTTTGTTAAGAAAATGGAGTGGCTATGTCATAAGCCATACTCCTAAAAGGTCTACAATTGCAAGCCTGAAACAGGCATAGCAGAAGCCACGGTCGGGGAGCCGCCTTCACGGCTCCCAGTGGACAGCACCCCTGGAATGCGCTGGCAGCAAAAGACATGAACGACATCATCCTGTTAAAGGGAGAAAAGGAACTTCCCTGCCCCGTGTGGGGCATCAGAACAGCTCCACAAAAACTGACACGTTATGTCACGGCATGTGACTGAGGCCAATAAAAGGGGAAAACCTATTTCCTCCCCGGGTCACTCTTCCCCAGAACTAAGAACTTGCATTCTTACATGCGCTTCTGGAAATCTCTACAAATGTCTCTCAATAGAAACTGCTCAGACCCAACCATCTGAGCTCATCAGTTCAGGCGGGACACCTTTCAAAAATAAATCATCACTCAGAAAGAATGTGTTGTTTTTCCTTTAGCAAAAAGGAAAGCCCTCCTCCCTGACCCTCTTTGTTAATTTTCATAGAATTGCCTTTACCCTCACCCTGTGAAACGGGTAAACTCCAACTTTTTGCTCTGGAAAGTTACAACGCCTGAGTAGTTCTGGGTACACCGTCCAGCAGAAGTCACTCTATGTCCACCCTCTGCCTAGCACTGCTTATAATGCCACCCTATCCAAGGTACATATGCAACCTGATGACATTCTAGAAATAAAGTTCATCGGAAAAAAAAAACTGCTAGAGGCCGGGCATGGTGGTTCACACCTATAATCCCAGCACTTTGGAAGGCAGAGGGAGGCAGATCACGAGGTCAGGAGATTGAAACCATCCTGGGCAACATGGTGAAACCCCATCTCTACTAAAAACACAAAAAATTAGCTGGGCGTGGTGATGCATGCCTGTAATCCCAGCTACTCGGGAGGCTGAGGCAGGAGAATCGCTTGAACCTGGGAGTCAGAGGTTGCAGTGAGCCAAGATCGTGCCACTGCACTCCAGCCTGGTGACAGAGTGAGACTCTATCTCAAAGAAAAGAAAGAAAAACAACTGCTAAAGCAAATGCTTTAAAGGTCAGCACAGTAAATATTTCATGATGCAGAAAATGCCCATAATGTTCGGGAGAAACAGCAGGACTTAGAAGTCTATATATAGTAAAATCGAAGGAACTGGTTTCCTCTGCATAATTTATAAATGGAAAAACTGAAAAGTCCTATTACCGTTTTTAAAATTAAGTTAGTAGTTAAAAATTGACACATGAATCACCCCCATGTCCAAATGGCTTTAGAGGCAAATCCTACGAAATTATATCAATCCAATCTTATGTAAACTCTTCAGAGAGTAGAAAAAGAGGAAACATACCCCAACTTATTTGCCGAAGCTAATGTAACTCTGAAACCAAACTAGATGAAGAGACAACAAGAAAGAAAATTATAAGCCACATTCACTGCTAGCCAACACAGGTGTGATACTTCCAAATGAAACGTCAGCAAGTCAAGTCCAGAAATATGTTTTAAAATAATAATCATGACTAAAGCATCTTTGATGCAAATAATATAAGAATCACTTAACATTTGAAAAATCTCTTAATGTAACTCCTACATCAACATATTAAGAAAAAGATTATCACCTCAGTGGATGTAGAGAAAACATTTCATAAAATTCCATTTTGATGCATGAAATTTAAAAAATATTAGCCAACTGGGACAAAAATGTCCTGACCTTGATAAAGGGTATGTACCCACATCATACTGCAAACATCATACTTGATGGCTAAATAAATGACAGAAGCAGTCCCTTACAAAACGTAGAACTGACAAAGCTTCCCACCATCATGACTTCTAGTCAACATGGTACTAGAGACCCTAGCTAGAAGAGTATAACAAGAAAAATCAGTAAGAGGAATTAGAACTGAAAAGAAAGACACAGAAAGTCATAATTGCAGATAATATGATAATCTACATGGAATAGTCAAGAGGATCCACAAGGTATTAGACTTAATAAAAGAGTTTGGTTTGTTATATATTTTATTAATAGTAAAAACCCATACAGGTCAACAGCAATCAATCAGAAAATATAAGTTTTAAAAAGAACAATCCATTTGTAGTAACAAAAATAGCCCTAAAGTACCTAAAAAGAATTCCAACAAAATGTGTTCATGTATTTATGGAGAATGTAAACATTTACCAAAAAGCAATAAAGAAAACATAAATGCATAAATGAATGAAGAACTATAATATGTTCATTTATGGGAAGACCAATTTTCTTTCCTTTTTTTTTTTTTCCTGAGACAAGGTCTCACTCCCGTGGCCCAGTCTGGAGTGCAAAGGTGCAATCTTTGCTCTTTGTAGCCTAAAACTCCTGGGCTCAGGTGATTCTCTCACCTCAGCCTCCTGAGTAGCTGGGACTATAGGCTCACACCACCACACCCAGCTAATTTTTTGTATTTTTAGTAGACACGGGTTTTTACTATGTGGCCCAGACTGGTCTCAAACTCCTGGGCTCAAGTGATCTGCCTACCTCAGCCTCCGAAAGTGCTGGGATTACAGACATGAGCCACCACATCAGGCCAAGACCAAATATTTTTAAAGATGTAGATTACCGGCCAGGCGTGCTGGCTCATGCCTAAAATCCCAGCACTTTGGGAGGTTGAGGCTGGCAGATCATGAGGTCAGGAGATCAAGACCATCCTGGCTAACACAGTGAAACCTCGTCTCTACTAAAAATACAAAAGAAAAAAAATCTAGCTGGGCATGGTGGCACTGCCTGTAGTCCCAGCTGCTCAGGAGGCTGAGGCAGGAGAATCGCTTGAACCCAGGAGGCAGAGGCTGTGGTAAGCCAAGATCACACCACCACACTCCAGCCTGAGCCACAGAGTGAGACTTCGTGTCAAAAAAAAAGAAAAGAAAAAATAAAGATGTAAAATATCCTTATATTAATCTAAAAATCCAGGCAATTCCAACCAAATATTAATATATATATTAATTTTAATATATATTAACCATATATGTATTTTTTGGGCAGAACTTGACAAGCTAGTCATAGGAGCCAAGAATAATAAATAAGGCAGGGGACAATTTATGCTATTAGATATTAAGATTTATAAACTGAGTCAAACATTGTGGAATTTAGTTCAGAGACAGACAACACAAACAGGAGAACTTGGTATGCCAGAGGAAGTGCCACACGTCAGTGAGGACACGACAGACCATTCAATAAACAATGCAGAAACAACTGGCTACTTCTAGGCTAAAAATAAAAACGGAGATTCATATCTTTTCCCAGTCACAAAAATAACCTCCAGTCAGGTTACAGGCTTAAATTCAAAAAGCAATGTGTTAAAATTATTAGAGAAAGATCTAAGGAGCTACATTTATGAATGGAGTAGGCAAGGATTTTTTTGCATGATATTAAAGTTATAAAGCATTGCAGAAAAATAGGTATTACTGCTGGGTGAGCAAACGACAATATAAACGCAGATTAGGGGAAGATATTTGAACTGAACATAACTGCAGAGAAAAGTTAAAATTAGAAAGTTAGGGGCTGGGCATGGTGGCTCACCCCTGAAATCCCAGCACTTTGGGAGGCTGAGAAGGGTGGATCATGAGGTCAGACGTTCGAGACCAGCCTGACCAACATGGTGAAACCATGCTCTACTAAAAATGCAAAAAAAAACAGCTGAGTATGGTGGCACATGCCTGTAATCCCGGCTACTCTGGAGGCTGATGCAGGAGAATCGCTTAAACCTGGGAGGTGGAGGTTGCAGTGAGCCGAGATGGCACCACTATACTCTAGCCTGGACGACAGAATGAGACTCCGTCTCAAAAATAAATAAATAAATAAAATTGGAAAGTTAGAAGACCTGTCTTGCCTGCCAGGTTGACTCTTGGCTGGCATGTGAGAACTTAGATTTCAGGAGGGTTCCCACCATTCCCAGAAATGATAAGAGTGACTCGCTGTGCCTAAACGATTTGTACAAATAGTGTGGTTTAGCTGAACACCTGCTTTCCTTCTAAGAATCTGGAATTTCGGTACAGGTGAGGCAGAGGCTGCCAACATGAGCAGCCCCCAACAAACACCTTGGTCCCTAAGTCTCTAAGGAGCTCTCCTGGTGGCAACACTTCACACCTGTTGTCATAATGTGGTGCTGGGGAAATGAAGGGCATCCTGTGTAACTGCAGAAGACTCTTGGAAGCTCGCACATGGTTTCCTCTGGACTCCACCCTCTGTGCCTTTTCCCCTAGCTAATTTTGCTTTGTATCTTTTTACTGTAATAAATCTTTGCTGTAGTAGGACTATAGGCTGAGCCTCCTAGTGAGCCACTGAGCCTAGAAGTGGTCTTGGAAATCCCCCAACACACTAACAAAAGACTTGCATTCAAATGTCCTAAAATTCAATTACAATAATGGACATGAAAAAGACAAGTAATACAATAAGAAAAAAATAGGCAAAGAAAATGAATAGGCAGTTCTTAAAAGGGAAAAATCCTGTGGTCAATAAAACTCAGAAAAGATGGCTGGGCGCAGTGGCTCACACCTATAATCCCAGCACATCGGGAGGCCGAGGCAGGTGGATCACCTGAGGTCAGGAGTTCAAGACCAGCCTGACCAACCCACATGGTAACACCCTGTGTCTACTAAAAGTACAAAATTAGGTGGGTGTGGTGGCATATGCCTGTAATGCCAGCTACTCAGGAGGCTGAGGCAGGAGAACTGCTTAAACCAGGGACGTGGAAGTTACAGTGAGCCGAGATTGCGCCATTGCACTCCAGCCTGGGCAACAAGAGCAAAACTCTGTCTCAAAAAAAAAAAAAATTATGAAAAGATGTTCCATCTCAAAACAAAAAATGTCCTTTTATCCTCATCTGAGGACGGCAGGATTTTAGAATCTGAACACATAGAATGGCAGTGACATTTGCAGAGAATCCACTTTGGAAAACAAACTGCCGCCTCTAGGTAAGTGAAGACTACGTGTGCATCCTGTGAACCAGCCCACTACATCAGCGACGCGGGCGTGAAGAGTTATCTGCACAAGTCTATTACAGCACTGCTTGCAACAGGTGCAACACTGGAAGCAACCTCAGCGTCCATCAACAGAAGAGAAGCGAAGTCAACCATGGCATACTCACTCACTCGAAAGTTACACAACAGTTCAAATAAACCAAATGGATCGATAAATCTTGAAACTGTCAAGTTCTCAATTGATACGTGGAGCATATTACCATAATGAGTAATTTTCAGACATGCAAAATATACAGTACTGTATTTTACTATTACATAATACCATTACATATAAAGATACATAGGTACTCATAAAAGTTCATATGAGGCTAATTTCGGTTAGCTCTAAGGAAAAAGAAAGTGCAGTGGGATAGAAAGAAGAGGGAAATAAGAAGCCTTTGACGATAATGTTTCCCTTACATTAAAACACATCTGATGCCTGGCGCGGTGGTTCACACCTGTAATCCCAGCACTTTGGGAGGCTGAGGCGGATCTCTTACCACAAGGTCAAGAGATCGATATCATCCTGGCCAACACAGTAAAACTCTGTCTCTACTACAAATACAAAAATGAGCTAAGTGTGTTATGTAGTGGTTCATGCCTGTAGTCCCAGATACTCCGGAGGCTGAGGCAAGAGAATCGCTTGAACCCAGGAAGCAGAGGTTGCAGTGAGCCAAGAATGCACCCCTTACACTCCAGCCTGGCGACAGAGCAAGACTCCACCTCAAAAACAAAACAAAACATATCTGAAGCAAATATGTCAACATCCTAAATATGCCAGAAAGCAACATGGGTCATGTTCAATTATTTCCTATAGATTTACATTTTTCAAATATGTTTCATTATTTTTAAAATTTGAAAGATATTTGAAGGATAATTTTTTAACACAGATATTAGGTGGGAAAACAGGATTTCTTCTGTCTCGTGATATAACAGATTATTGATATTCTAGATAAGGTTGCCTTCAGATCAAATGTTAATATTATTCTAACTTGTCCTGTACAAACTCCAAAGCAAAGCAATCGTTCCCAGATCAGTTCTGCACATTCAGTATCCAAAATAAATTGTACCAGCCAGGCATGGTGACTCACGCCTGTAATCCCTGCACTTTGGGAGGTCAACACAGGTGGATCACTGTAGCTCAGGAGTTCAAGACCAGTCTGGACATCATGGTGAAACCCTGTCTACTAAAAATACAAAAATGAGCCAGGCATGGTGGTGGGCACCTGTGTTCCCAGCTGCTACAGAGGCTGAGGCAGGAAAATGACTTGAACCCAGGAAGTAGAGGTTGCAGTGAGCCAAGATCACACCACTGCACTCCAGCCTGAGCAATAAGACAAGACTCTGTCTCAAAAAAAAATTATATTAAATTATAATTATATATTATATATAATAATGTAAATACATTATATATAATTTAATTATAATTATAATTTGTACAAACCAGGAAGCCAACATGTCATTGCTGTGAAACAGGAATTCTGTTTGGCCATTAAGACTCCACCTGTGTTACAGACAAGCTGCCATATTCCCTCCTCTGACACTGCCTCGCTTGCCCCCTGCCTTACTCAGCTAAAGCAAAATCACTTTCTTTGTTCTTATTTCAAACCTCTCTTTAAAAGGTAACCTTCAGGAATTTCTCCAGAGACATAAAATCTCCATGAAGGCTTCTTCAATAAACAAGACAAAAGAACAGATGAGTATATTCATTTCCACCTGGAGGTACAGACTGATTTACCCGTGATTTCCCTGATCTATCATTTAGTGTCTATTTCCATAGGAGAATATATATGTCAGAGATATTGGCAAATAAATGGAAAAGAAGAAAAGCTCAAATCAAGTTACTTTAAACTACTGTGGTGGATACTCATGTTAGCTCAAAGAGAGATTTTATGAGGAGGTTTAACCATAAAAGCAGCAAAGTGTTATCTGAGCCTAGATCCCTGCTGTGAAGAGCACATGAGCATTTCAAGCTCATTACAATTTAGTTCTTGGCAGCCACAACTTTCATCACGGCAGAGCGTGCAAAAGCGAGAGAGCATCTGTGACCATGATTAATAATCAGTGGATTTGGTGAGTATTGCTCCCAAGTTCAGGAAATAGCCAGAGTTCGGTGTCCAGCCGAACCTACGTATCTTCATACAGGACACGCTGTCTGAGGACACTTATGCATCTGAGAAGCCTAGAAGGTAAGCGTGCCTTCTCCAGGCAGACGCAAGAGTACCAGGGCCCTCAGTGATTCCTGCTGAGCGCTGGCTCTCAGACCTCTGACGGCAGCTCCCTGCAAAAGCCCTCCGCTGCCAAAAAAGAATCCCGGCTAATGCTGCTGCAGGTCCCAACTAGGCCACAGTGTCTTTTCCCATGTGCTCAGTTATTTGGGTATAAAAGTATACTACCGGCATTTTTATCACAGGGAGGAGAAAAAAGCAGTGTGTCTTAGCTGTAAGCCCCAGACGCACCCAGGCTGTGGAACGTAATGAAGCCATTTGAATGTGCTCGGCAGTGCTGGCGCTGCTGGTGGCGTGACTAATAGAGGTTTTTTTACCTTATTTTCCCTTATCACCCAGTGAGACTGAGGACTGGAACCAGGGCTAACGTGAGCTCTAGTGAGCTGAGGGCATCTGCTGCCAGATTTCCCTGCAGAAAAGTTCAGAACGCTACATAGAGCCAAAGAAAAAAATGGCCAGGATTTCTGCAGAATGTCACAGTTAAATAATGGTTGAGGCAAAGAGGTTCCTCTCTCTGTCCTCGCTTCTCCAAAAAGATGACTTAACTGCTCTGGGGAAAGTCACTTTTTAGTTTGAGAGATGGCTGATATTTCTTCAACATGTCACTTTTTTTTTTTTTTTGAGACACAGTCTCGCTCGGTCGCCAGCTGGAGTGCAGTGGCGCAATCTCAGGACACTGCAACTTCCACCTCCCGGATTCAAGTGATTCTCTTGCCTCAGCCTCTCGAGTAGCTGGGACTTCAGGCGCACACCACCATGCCAGGCTAATTTTTGTATTTTTAGTAGAGCCGGGGTTTTACTATGTGGACCAGGATGGTCTCGATCTCTTGACCTTGTGATCCACGCGCGTTGGCCTCCCAAAGTGCTGGGATTACAGGCGTGAGCCACCGTACCTGGCAACATGTCATTCTCAGTGATTTTCATATGAAACCCAAAATCTAGTTTCCAGCCTTCGGGACCCTGCAAGTCCCTCTACACGCCTCAGGCCCGCTTCCTCTTACTCTCATGAACAAGCTCGTTCCAGTGACAGCCCAGAGCTGCCAGGCCACTGTGCCCTGCTTCTCAGGCAGAATGTCAGCCTCTTCTCTTCGTTAGCACATCCTGCCTCAAACATTCACCGACTTTCTATGTCTCCAAGCAACTCAAATTTTGATTTTTTTTTTTTGAGACTCGGTCTCACTCTGTTACCCAGGGTGGAGTGCACTGATGCAATCTCAGCTCATTGCCACCCTCCCTGCCCAGGTTCATGCGATTCTCCTGCCTCAGCCTCTTGAGTAGCTGGGATTACAGGCACGCAACACCACGTCCAACTAATTTTTTTTTTAAGTAGAGACAGGGTTTCACCGTGTTAGGCTGGTCTCAAACTCCTGACTGCAAGTAATCCAACCGCCTCAGCTTCCCAAAGTTCTGGGATTACAGGCACGAGCCACAATGCCCGGGCCAAAATTTTAAGAATTAATAAAAAAATCCTAGGCAGCCACAGTGGCAGGCACTGTTAAGAACCAGGGAAAAAAAGTGATTCACACTCTGAACAGTCTGTCTGCATCTTTACTCTCTGTCCCCTCCACACTTAGAGTCTACAGCAGTGTCAATGTGGTGACATGTTGCTTTTTAAAATATGTGTGTGTGTGTGTGTGTGTGTGTGTGTGTGTGCGTGTGTGTGTACATGTGTATGTGTTCTGCGCTTACAAGCAAGCCTTTCAGGGCCCATCTGTATAGATTACAATGTGTCCAAAGAACCCAGCACACAGCTCTGCATACACTGGAATTCCTTTGTCTTCTAACCATAGAAAAGGGCCGAAATTTTTGTCTGAGGATAACTTGAAATTCACAACATATAACAACTTTGTGTCATGGGCATCAGTCAGAATGGATTACTCATCCATGGGAGTAAGGCGTGTGGGCGTGTGGGAGTGGGCGTGTGGGCGTCGGTCTCCCTACCAGAATATAAACCAGCCAGAGTCCTGAGCAGAGTCCTGGAGTCCACTTTGGGACCAGGTGTCAACCTTTCATTGCTGATTTGTGGGGTCCCAGAGAGCCTAGAGGCAGGGCCTGGGTGGTGGGGAGACTGGGGCGCAGAGCGAGCCGCAGCTCTTGACCAACACGTGTGGCTGTGCCTCAATGTTTAACAGGTGGTGCGGCCCTCTGTACGCACACCAGCTACACAGTCCCCTTGCAGTCGATGCTGTTGAAGATGAGGGTGATGAAGACAACTGCTTCCATCATCCCCACACAGACCCGTGATTCGGCAGAGCAGAGCCCTGGCTCAGGTGGCATCTAAGGAACCTGGGCTAACACCTAAAAAGTGGAACTTTGTGGAAGGGGTTCTTTTCGAGAATGACATTTGAAGAGGCAAAATTTCCAAGGCTGTGTTTCTAAGACCTTTATTTGGCTGTAAGTCTTAAATCCACCCACAGTTCATCCAGAAAGCCACACAAACTTACTCTGCAAACCTTCCAACCTACCTACCTTCCTTCCTACCTACCTTCCTTCCTTCCTTCCCTTCCTTCCTCCCTCCTCTCTTTCTCTCCTTCTTTCTTTCTTGGCAGAATTTCACTCTGCCATCCGTGCTGGAGTGCAATGGTATGATCTCGACTCACTGCAACCTCTGCCTCCTGGGTTCAAGAGATTCTCCTGCCTCCACCACCATGCCTGGCTTTTTTTTTTCTTTGTATTTTTGTGGAGATGGGGTTTCGCCATGCTGGACAGGCTGGTCTTGATCTCCTGACCGTGGCCAGCGCAATTGTTCTTAATAATAAAAAGATTCAGGACTTTTTCATGTCTTTTGGGTTTGGGGTTTTTTCCATTTTTCTATTCATGTTTGCTGTCTGATGGAGATGTTAAAACTGGTCCTTCATCACAGACAGCGTGAGGAGTACTAGTCTACCTGACTCTCCTATGTTTAAAAAACCAGAGTTCTGTGATTCTCAAATAACAATATTCTTTTTTTTTTTAAGACAGAGTTTCACTCTGTCACCCAGGCTGGAGTGCAGTGGTGCCACCTCAGCTCACTGCAACCTCTGCCTCCCGGGTACAAGTGATTCTAGTGCCTCAGCATGTAGCAGTTGGGATTACAGGTGCCCGCCACCATGGCCAGCCAATTTCTGTATTTAGTAGAGATGGCTCTTACCATGTTGGTTGGTGTGGTCTTGAACTCCTGACCTCAGGTGATCGGCCTGCCGTGGCCTCCCAAAATGCTGGGCTTACAGGTGTGACCACCATGCCCGGCCAAATAACAATATTCTTTTTTTTTAAAGACAGGGTCTTGCTCTGTTGTCCAGGCTGGAGTGCAGTAGTGCAAGCAATCATGGCTCACCACAGCCTCAACCTCCTGGGCTCAAGCAATCCTCCCACCTCAGCCTCCCAAGTAGCTGGGACTACAGACACACGTCACCATGCCTGGTTAATTTTTATTTCTGTATTTAGTAGAGATGAAGTCTCACTATGTTGCCCAGGCTGGCTTTGAACTCCCAAGCTCAAGCAACCTTCACACCTTGGCCTCCCAAAGTGCTGGGATTACAGGTGTGGGCCACTGCACTCAGCTACAATATTCTTATTTACACAGAAATTTGCGGATTCCCTGGATTAATCCAAACAAATGCACTCTGTACAAAAGACAGTGTTGCCAGCCAAGAATGGAAGGAAATGTGTTGGTTTCCAAAAAGCTTAAAATAGTCAACTGGGAAGTCCCAAAGAGGCTTTTTTGCCATGATGCCCATAAGCCCCGGGGCCCCAGCAGCAGCATCACCATCCACCAGGGTTCAGTTGTGCCCGGCCAGGGAAGCAGGCCTCACCACGCTGGGTGATCACAGGCACCATCACCCACCCAAGGCTTCCTAGGCACTGGAGGAACACGTTCCCCTGCTAGAAAAACTCCATCCAGATGCTTCCAGGAGCCAACAGGGCCTTGAAATGGGTGGCAAGAGGGCAGACTACTAACAGCGAACTAAGATTATGTCATACGTCCAGAGAGAAGTGAGGCTGAACATTCACATCTGCTCAAAGCTGGAGTCTAAAGATGGACTTTAGAGGTGCATGATATGAG
Organism: Leontopithecus rosalia; assembly: GCA_028533165.1. Taxonomy (NCBI): domain Eukaryota; kingdom Metazoa; phylum Chordata; class Mammalia; order Primates; family Cebidae; genus Leontopithecus; species Leontopithecus rosalia. The sequence goes on along the minus strand of CM052666.1, from coordinate 41,626,221 downwards.
ACAGAGCTGTAGGTTACATCTGTCTAGCCCTCATTTGGCAAAGGACACACCACCAGGGCAACGGGCAGGAACAGGAAGAAGAAAGAAGGAAAGGAGAAAGAGAAAGAGAGAGCAGAGGAGGGAGGAAGCTGTGGCTTAGGATGCCACAGACGGCCAGGCGCTGTGGCTCACGCCTGTCATCCCAGCACTTTGGGAGGCTGAGGCAGGCGGATCAAGAGGTCAGAAGTTCGAGACCAGCCTGGCCAACATGGTGAAACTCCATGTCTACTAAAAATTGAAAAGTTAGTTGAACACAGCGGCACATTCCTGTAGTCTCAGCTACTCGGGAGGCTGAGGCAGGAGAATTCCTTGAACCGGGACCCGGGAGGCAGAGGTTGCAGGGAACCAAGATTGTGCCACTGCACTCCAGCCTGGGCTACGGAGCGAGACTCTGTCTCAAAAGAAAAGAAAAGATGCGACAATCTTCATTGCAGAGGAATTCTGCTGTTTTGTGAGCCTTAGAAGCATTTGTGATCACAGTGACAGAGATTCCAGCCCAGATCCACCTTAAGTAATCTTCCACAAGTCACTTCACTTCTCTGTGCCTTACGTTTCCAGCTGCAAAATGAAGGTGTTGAGCTATGTGGTCTCATTCATTTATTCCAGCAATACATGCTTATTAAGCACCTACCACCTGCCACACATGCTGTTCCGCCCTGGAGATCCAGCAGTGAGCAGATCCCAGCCCCAACGGGGCTCACAGCCAAGCACACCCGTATTCCTTTCCCCTAGCATTGGAGTTCTCAGACTCGGCACAGTATACTTTTATTTCTACGCTCCAGTGTTTCCAGGTTTAGACATTCTTACCAAAAGTAGGAAAGGACAAGGAAAAGTCCAGTCACACGCATTACAAAATTTGCTCCAAAAAAATACAATATACCAGCTGGGTGCAGTGGCTCACACCTGTAATCCCAGCACGTAGGGAGGCCGAGGCAGGCAGATCACGAGGTCAGGAGTTCAAGACCATCCTGGCCAACGTGGTGAAACCCCGTCTCTACAAAAAACACAAAAATTAGCTGGGTGTGGTGGCGTGAACCTGTAATCCCAGCTACTCAGGAGACTGAGGCAAGAGAATGGCTTGAATCCGGGAGGTGGAGGCTGCGGTGAGCTTGGGCAACAGAGAGAGATTCTGTTTCAAAAAAAAAAAAACACTGTACTACTGAACTAGTGATGCAGCATATACAAGCAGCTGACAGGGGCAGTGGTGTTTGGGGAAGGCAATAAGCATTTTTTTTTTTTTGAGACAGAGTTTCGCTCTTGTTACCCAGGCTGGAGTGCAATGGCGCGATCTCGGCTCACCACAACCTCCACCTCCTGGGTTCAGGCAATTCTCCCGCCTCAGCCTCCTGAGTAGCTGGGATTACAGGCACGCGCCACCATGCCCAGCTAATTTTTTGTATTTTTAGTAGAGACAGTGTTTCACCATGTTGACCAGGAGGGTCTCGAGCTCTTGACCTCGTGATCCACCTGCCTCAGCCTCCCAAAGTGCTGGGACTACAGGCTTGAGCCACCGCGCCCGGCCAGGCAATACACATTCTTTAACTACTCAAAAACCTTTCCAAGTGACAAACCCAGCATTTCACTCTCATGTCTTAAAATTGCACACACAGTTCCTGCTTAGCACACTGCCTTATTTCAGGAGCTTTATACTTTACTCCAGTTTTCTGTGGACTATTCCTTTCTATCCATATTCCAAACCCTCTGTCCCTTCCTCCCTTCTCCTCCCTTTCTCCCTTCTCCTCCCTTCCTCCCTTCCCTTCCCTTCCTTTCCTCTCTTCCCTTCCTGTCCCCTTTTCTCTCCTCTTCTCCCTCCCTTTCATTTCCTTTCCTTCCATATTCTGAACACGTCCTTCCTCCCTTCTTCCCTCCCTCCATCTCTCTCTTTCTTTCTCTTCCTTTTTCTCTTCTTTCTTTCCAGAGCCTCTGTCACCCAAGCTCGAGTGCAGTGGCGTGATCATAGCTCACTGCAACCTCAAACTTCTAGGCTCAAGCGATCGTCCCACCTCAGCCTCTGGAGTAGCTAGGACTAAAGGTGAGTGCCAGGATGCCTGGCAAATTTTTTTTTTTTTTTTTTTTTTTAGAAATAGGGTCTTGCTGTGTTGCCCAGACCGGTCTGGAACTCCCAGCCTCAAGCCATCTTCCTGCCTCAGCCTCCCAAAGCACAGAGATTACATGCATGACCCACCACACCCAACCCATATTTCTTAACAGAAAGTAGAAAGCAAATACCATTGAACTGACATAAATTTCCACTTTGAATGACAAAGGACACCTACCTTTAATTAACCATAGCCGTTAATGTAAAACAAAGCAAGAGAGTAACGGCCTAATTTTTAAAAATCTAACATATTCAAATATTTTCCTGAACACATCTACTCTGCAAAGAAAGGTAAGCGGAGCCCCTCCACAAGGAAGTGAGAGGAGGAGGGAGGCCCAAGGGACAGTGGCACCAGGCAGGAGGGTGGAGAAGCAGATCTCTCCCACAGACTGGGCCTTCTGAAAGACACAGGGGGCGTGAGGCCAGAATGACCTCCTGCAGAGCCAGCCTGTGCGCCACCCGGTGTCCCACAGATCCACTAATGGGCCCAAGGTTGCTGGTGGAGGGCAGGTCCTTTTAACACAACGGGTTTCTATTCTCTTAGAAACACTTAATAGCAGGCTGGTGTTGCCAGGCCTGGAAAAGGAGCCCCCCGCTGAGCTCATGCAAGTCAAAGGCTTTCAGTCAAACCAAGGAAATTCACACTGAGTACATCAGTACCCATTCTCCTTGCTTCCCCTCTTTGAAAGCCCCCTGGAAGACCTTCCTGCCTGCAGACTGGAGCACCCCAAGTAAAGAGGCCAAATTGCTGGCCTGTCTCCAACCCAGACCTTCCCACGCGTAACCCAGGGAACGCTGCTGTCTCGCCAGCTCACCACGCTCAGAGAGTTCTCCTGCCCAGTCCTGTTGCTATCCCTCCTGGCAGGCAGAAACAGGAGGGGCAGCCACGGGGCACTGAGACCTGGGAGACCCAGCTCCATGGAGTGCTCACCAAGGCAAGCACAGCACCCACGCTCACCTGGGGCCGAGTCCCCCCAAACCCCACAGATTTGTGACATGTGTGAGTGCAAGGTACAAGTGTGGGTACCACCCAGGCCGGCAGGGGTGCGTTAGATACCATATTATTGGGTATTTACTTAACAGCATCAGACAAGGGTCCAACAACTAGAAGGTTCAGAGTTTCCTCCACTGAGAACAGGATAGGGTAGTGAAATGCTATTTCTTTTTTCTTAAGAGGGAGTCTTGCTCTAAAGTCCAGGCTGGAGTGCAGTGGTGTGAGCCCGGCTCACTGCAACCTCCACTTCCCGGGCTCAAGCAATTCTCCTGCCTCAGCCTCCCAAGTAGCTGGGATTACAGGTCTCCACCAGCACGTCTAGCTAGTTTTTTGTATTTTTAGTAGAGATGGGGTTTCGCCATGCTGGCCAGGCTGGCGTCTCAAACTCCTGACCTCAGGTGATCCACCTGCCTCAGCCTCCCAAAGTGCTGGGATTACAGGCGTGAGCCACTGCGCCCAGCACAAAATGCTAAGTCCCAATTTTCCATTAAACTAGTATCATGTATATCAGACACAAAATAACATTTATTTATGAAGCCAGGCACTGTACTGAACAGCACAGACACCTGATCTCAGTAAATGCTCACTCAGGTCAGGTACTATTAAGACTCATCAGACAGGACAGGTACTGACAGTGTCGCTATGTTATAATAGTATCTCTATCTTACAAACAAGAAAATTACGGCAGAGAGTAAGACACTTGGAATGTGTGTCTGTGGTTGGTTGAGAGATTTTTTTTTCCATGTGGGGAGGGAGAAAGAAAAGTGGCAGGTGACAAATAGATCTTGTTCTAGCTGGACACTCTAGAGTCCGTGGTGCTTTTCAGACTGTAATATACATACACGTCACCTGGGTTTCCTCCTGCAGTGGGAATTCCGTTTCAGTAGATCGAGTATGGAACTGAAACTTCACATTTTCGAACAAGCACCCAGGTAATGTCTTTCCTCAGGTGCACTCAAGTCACACTTTGAATAGAAGGGACTAAGGCTGAGGACAGAGAATCGCTTTACATAAGAAATTGTGCATAAAGTTCTGCCATGCCTGAAACTTGAGGTCTGTGTGATTCCATGATTTTTCTACAAAGTAGAATATTTCTTCATCACTGCAATGTTCAATAGAACATAAGAAATTAGAGCTGGGCGCAGTGGCTCATGCCTATAATCCCAGCACTTTGGGAGGCCGAGGCAGACAAATCATGAGGCCAAGAGATCGAGACCATCCTGGCTAACGTGGTGAAACCCCGCCTCTACTAAAACTACAAAAAATTAGCAGGGCATGGTGGCGCGTGCCTGTAATCCCAGCTACTTGGGAGCTGAGGCAGGAGAATCACTTAAACCTGGGAGGTGGAGTTTGCAGTGAGCTGAGATCACGCCATTGCACTCCAGCCTCAGTGACAGAACAAGACTCCGTCTCAAAAAAAAAGAGAAGTAACACATTCACAAGGCAATTTCTACAGAATCGTTCATTTCCTTCTGGGCTCTGTGAACCTCTTGGAGGATGGGAACGCATCCTAACCATTTCATTATGCCCAGTGCCCCATGTAGTGTTTGTCACTTACTCAGTGACTAGTAAACGCTTGCTGAGAAAGTGTGTCTGTAATCCTGGTAAGTTTCCACCAGTGAGATGAAGATGCCAAGTAATCAGGCCACAGACCCTACAATTAGGGCAGGGATCACAAATATATTTCAACTCACAGGAAATGCAGAGTAGTGACGGCTGCTTGATGTGCTATGTCGAGTAGAATTCTGAGGCTTCACTGGGGTGCAGTGAAAAAGAGGACCAGGGCCAGATCACATACTGATGGGCAACACGACTTTGAAGAAGGGAATGAAAGCACATGAGGCATGGATTGCTACCATTTCTAGGTTAGGAACTAAAGGAGGGAAATAGTGTACAACAAAAATAACTAATAATTAAGAAGTGTTATCTCTTTAATACAATAGAACATTTTTGATGTTTGAAAGAACCACATGGGTGCCTTCTTAATAAAATTTACCAAATTCCAAATTTCTACTTCTTTTCTTAGAAAACTCTTTCATCTCCTCCCAACTGGAGTGCTTCAGGCCTTTTCAAAGCTTCGTTCATTACCTGCTATTTTTCCCCTCTCTTGCTTTACAAATCTGGCATCTAGAGATGCCAAAGCCATATCCTAATCTCTTCAAAGATTCTGGATTTGGTGGAAACACTGCAATCTAGCTCCATTGTTCAAAATTTCTTGGCAAAGATCTTACGGATGAATACGTCCAATTAATCTCTGAAATATGAGCCCTCTTTTTTTTTTTTTTTTTTTGAGACGGAGTTTCGCTCTTGTTACCCAGGCTGGAGTGCAATGGCGCAATCTCGGCTCACTGCAACCTCCGCCTCCTGGGTTCAGGCAATTCTCCTGCCTCAGCCTCCCGAGTAGCTGGGATTACAGGCATGCGCCACCATGCCCAGCTAATTTTTTGCATCTTTAGTAGAGACGGGGGTTTCACCATGTTGACCAGGATGGTCTCGATCTCTTGACCTCGTGATCCACCCGCCTCGGCCTTCCAAAGTGCTGGGATTACAGGCGTGAGCCACCGCGCCCGGCCAAGCCCTCTTTCAAAGTAGTTTTGCATCTTTTGTTCAAATCACCAGTTATTTTGACAGATTTCCCTAGTCCTCTCTCAGTTTTATGGTGCCAATCCTCTAGCATATTCTTTTTTTCTTTTCTTCTTTTTGAGATGGAGTCTCGTTTTGTTGCCTCGCTGGAGTCCAGTGATGCAATCTCGGCTCCCTGCAACCTCTGCCTTCTGGGTTCAAGCGATTCTCCTGCCTCAGCCTCCCGAGTAGCTGGGACTACAGGCACCTGCCACCACGCCTGGGTCAGTTTTGTATTTTTAGTAGAGGCGGGGTGGGTTTCACCACATTGGCCAGGCCTGGTCTCAAACTCCTGACTTCAGGTGATCTGCCCACCTCGGCCTCCCAAAGTGCTGGGATTACCGGCGTGAGCCGCCGCGCCCGGCTAGGTTGTAGTTTTAAATGTTAGTTCTATTCCGCCTGCTTTGTCTTCCTTGCGTGGCTTCACACCACGTTTTCTCTGGCTTCGCCTCCCCTTATCTCATGTTGGTTGTCTTGAATGCCTTTGTTCCTCTTCTCAATATCCTTTATGATTTTTTTCAGTCGAACCTTAACGGACACCTTGTAATCTTGTCTTCAGGTCTGAGTTGATGCTTTTGTATTTTTCTTCCATTTCTTTCTGGCACGTCATAATCTTTACGTCTTCCAGTGGTTTGTTTGAGATCTTTTCCCATTTCTGATATCAGGTTTTCCTTCATTTCCTCAGACGCTTGTGCAGTGGAATTTAGTTCATGTCGGAGGTACCGTCACAATCTGCATCTTCTTTGTGGCTGTTTTGGGGGGGGTTCCTTCCTTCCACCCATTTTCAGTTTTCTTTTTACGGCAAATTTTTACGGATGTTTGCTGCCATTTTCTGGTTATTCTTACATCCACTGGATTTTCTTAGTCCAGCGAAAACAGGTCTTTCTGAAGTCCTTTGGATGCCGAAGTGTCTTATTTCCTTTTTTATTATTTTTTCTTTTCTTTTTTTTTTTTTGAGACAAAGTCTCGCCCTGTCACCCAGGCTGGAGTGCAGTGGTGCAATCTTGGCTCACCGCAACCTCCACCTCCTGGGTTAAAGCAATTCTCCTGCCTCAGCCTCCAGAGTAGCTGGGACTACAGGCACGCGCCACCACGCCCCAGCTAATTTTTTGTATTTTTAGTAGACTAGATTTCACCGTGTTAGCCAAGATGGTCTCCATCTCCTGACCTTGTGATCTGCCCACCTTGGCCTCCCACAGTGCTCAGATGACAGGCGTGAGCCACCGCGCCTGGCCTAAGTGTCTTCTTCCAAGAGCACTCTCCTCAGTTGCTCAAGTGCAGAATCTTCGTAACTAACATCGCTTTTGGTGGGAGCTGGGGAGTTAGCTGTGCTGGTTTGGGACATTTATTTCTCCAGGTTTGCAGCACACCGTGTCTGTAGCTACACTGTAGCTGTGGGTTCTGAGTGGTTTCATTTGCTCCCTTTGTTCATCTTCATATACACCAATAAGAGAATGAATAAAGAAATTTGGAACATAATAGAAATTCAGATTCAGCTGGGCACGGTGGCTCACGCCTGTAATCCCAGCACTTTGGGAGACAGAGGTGGGTGAATCACATGAGATTAGGAGTTCCAGACCAGCCTGGCCAACATGGCAAAACCCCATCTCCACTTAAACACACACACACACACACACACACACACACACACACACACACAAATTAGCTGGATATTTCAAGTCATCATGGCGAGGTATGGGGAAAAGTTTTCAATTAGCAATAATCGTGCCTCGGATAAACCTCATTGGCTACGATACTGCCACTGCATAATCCCAGCAATTTGGGAGGCCGAGGTGGGTGGATCACGAGGTCAAGAGATCGAGACCATCCTGGTCAACATGGTGAAACCCCGTCTCTACTAAAAATACAAAAAATTAGCTGGGCATGGTGGCGTGTGCCTGTAATCCCAGCTACTCGGGAGGCTGAGGCAGGAGAATTGCCTGAACCCAGGAGGCAGAGGTTGCGGTGAGCCGAGATTGCGCCATTGCATTCCAGCCTGGGTAACAAGAGCGAAACTGCATCTCAAAAAAAGACACAAAAATTAGCTGGATGTGATGGCTCGCACCTGTAGTCCCAGCTACTAGGGAGGCTGAGGCACATGAATCGCTTGAACCCAGGAGGCTGCAGTGAGCCAAGACTGCATCATTGTATTCCAGCCTGGGCAACAGAAGAAACTCTGTCTCAAAATAAAGAAAGAAATACAATAATCATCATAATAAATCTCTCTAGCAGGAAGGTAACCTTATTTTCTCTTGGCTATTGGGAGATAGTCTCATGCAGTGATTGGAGAATGGGCTCTGGACTTAGACAAAGCTAGGATTCTACCTCTGCTCCAGCACTGCTAGGGTGTAGTCTCTGGGGGTGAAGCAACCTTGCTGAATTTCAGCCGCAAAATGAGGGTAACAATATCTCCTCTGATTATTGCAAAGATTCAGTGAGATAACAGATGTAAATTACCAAGCATATTTTCTATACACAGTAAGCACTCAACAATTGTATTTTATCGTTATCAATATTGTCACTCTTTCCTCTAGTCCTGCTTCCAGCTGGGGAAACTGCCCTTTGTTTCTGAACTCAGGACACATGGGAAGAGACCTGGAGATGCCCCTTCTGTGCAAACATCTAGACACAAAGGTGGTATTAGTTATGGAAATGCACAAGTGCAGAGAATGATCAAAGCTCCTGAAAGAGGGCCCTTCAGACGTGCTAGAGCAACAGGGACAGCAAGGAACGGAGAAGTCTTCGTGATGTCCCAATGTGCTACAGAATCTGTGTTATAAGTGGCATGCATGGGACCCTATTAATACAGGTGGCTTTTGAAGGCAGGTCTAAGAATATTATGTCATTGTTTCCATGAATATAGCCAGAGGTTTTTTTGTTTTCTTTTCTTTTGAGACAGAGTTTCACTCTTGTTGCCCAGGCTGGCGTGCTGCGGTGCAATCTCAGCTCACTGCAACCTTTACCTCCCAGGTTCAAGCAATTCTCCTGCCTCAGCCTCCTAAGTAGCTGGGATTACAGGAACCCACAACCACACCCAGCTAATTTTTTTGTATTTTTAGTAGAAACAGTGTTTCACCATGTTGGCCAGGCTAGTCTCAAACTCCTGACGTCAGGTGATCCACCCACCTCAGCCTCCCAAAGTGATGGAATTACAGGCATGAGCCACCGTGCGCAGCCTCAGAGGGTTTTTTTTTTAACGGTGGATCTACAATTGTAAGTGTCATTACAAGTTTAAATTCCACACACTGGAGCAAAGCGGGGAGCGAGCTCAGAGGCAGTAGCTCTGCCCATGAGGAACCCACGTGGCAGCAACCATCGTCCAGGACTGTGGGAGAGGCATGGGAAGAAACGAGAGAGGCCAGCGACGGAGAACAGGATGGAGGCTGCAGCCGCAGGCCCGGATGCAGAGGCGCCAGCGGGTTTCAATGTCACACTGGCTTTCCCCGTCAAGTGTGCTACGTCACATGGGAAGTTTTGTTATGCTGCTGATTTTAGCAACGTGATAGACTTGAAATCCTCTGGCTGTGGAAGGAAGGGGGACTTTTTACCGGACCTTCCAGGTAAGCAGACTCTGCCTTTAGCCAAAACAGGGGCAGTCTTCCTTCCTTTCTGATCTGCCCATGGTTCCGCTCAACCAGACAGATACACATGCCTCTCTGCAACAGGATGTGGGTAATAACATCACCTGGTACTGAAAAGGTAGGTGCTCCTCAAAAATGCCAAAAAACCACATAGAACTGGCCTGTGCTAGGGGTGGATAGAGTTAACAGCCCACCATTCCCTATAGTTCATTCAAAACCAGCCACCTGTCTTTCAAGAATCCAGAAAATACCACCCGACAAAGCAGTGCAGCAGAACTGATGTGCACGGGGTGACCGAAGAACAGTGGAAATAAACTGGTTTGATGTAGGCCACCTTTACTGGGGCAAAGGCAAGCCCACCAGGCTTTCTTACAGCAAAGGAGAAGCCTAAGTCCAGAAACGCTAATGACTGGCAGCACGTGATTCTGCCATCATACCCTTTCCTTTCCCAAACTCAAAGAGACGCACCCTCCACAGGAACGCAGACGGAGGGCTGACTTGCCCAAAGACAAACATGGCAAAGACAGAAACCTCACGCGTCGATGGTCGGGGAGGCTTGGTGTGCAGGGAACGCGACAACGCACCGTTGGCTCTCTGCAACCTGAGACGGCCAGCCGATCTGCAGGCCCCAAGTTCACATCCTTACCATCAGGGCATTTTAGGTGGAAGCGCTGTCACTGGCGGACAAAGCCTGGCTTCCAGATCTTCCCCACTGTGCCCAAATTCCTGCAGGTCCTGAGGGCCCTGAGCTAACACTGCTGCTGCCCCTCGTGGTAACGCCACCAGCTGCATGGATCCTTGTGAGGACAAAGTGAGATCGTGGACCTAAATCACTCAGCACGATTTCCTGCACACAGTAAGCACTCAACAATTGCTCTTTTTTTTTTAATATGATGGGCTGAGTGAAATACAAAACAAATGTGCCAAGAGTTGTTTCCTTAATCCTGAACCCCTTGTGCATTTTAAGGGAAACCAGACCTCCTGGTTCAGATTTCACTCACAAATAAATCAGTGTGATGTTTGCTCAGTAAAAGCCGTTTTATGCTCTTGTTTTTATGGGCCTTTTTTCCGAAGTCCTAAAATAATAATAATAATAAAACCTAGTTGTGTTTTGCTAAGGGTAAATAAATCAGGCTTAAACACTTGCATCCCCATGGACTGAGGAAGGGGGAATGCCTCTGATCAAAGCCAAATGAGTCCTCTCTGGCCTTCAGCCACCTGCACAGGACTTGGAAGCTAGGGGGAGAACCTCTAGAAGGAAAGCCAGAAATGTGGATGGGTGAGGGTAGCCCCACAGAAAAGAAGTCATGACACCCAGTGGGAATCACTAGATGGCGGGGCCGCAGGCTCATTCCTCTTCTGTCACACAGCCAGCGTAAGCAACCAACGCATGTTTCATCCATTATCCCTCCTGCAGAGGGCCACAGACTGCTCTTTGCAGGAATCTGGAGCCTCAGCAAACTTGGATACACAGAGAATGGACAGGAAAATACAACCCGTGGCCATGTTGTTAGCCACAGATACCAACACAATGGGAAATAGTTTTCTTGCTTTGTTTTGGGACAGAGTTTCACTCTGGTTGCCCAGGCTGGAGTGCAGTGTTGCAATCTTAGCTCACTGCCACCTCTACCTCCCGGGTTCAAGCAATTCTCCTGCCTCAGCCTCCCGAGTACCTGGAATTACAGGCACGTGCCACCATGCCGGGCTAGTTTTGTATTTTTAGTAGAGACGCGGTTTCTCCATGTTGGTCAGGCCGGTCTCGAACTCCCAACCTCAGGTGATCCAACTACCTCAGCCTCCCAAAGTGCTGCGATTACAGGCATGAGCCACTGCATCCAGCCCGAGAAATGGTTTTCTATAGCAAAGAGCACCCCCAGGCTCCCCCTCCTTGATTGAAACATCATTGCTTTAACTGGCCCTTTACCATGTACACATCTGGCTATGCAGCACTGTCCCATCCAAGGGTACTGCCACCTCAAATCCTGTGGCCATCACTCTCCAGCTTTTCTTTTTACATAGTAGCATCTCATCTATATAGTTTCTTAAAAGATAGTTACACTGTGGAACCTGGAACTATATCAGTAAACTTTTTCTGCTCTACTACATGGAAATCCACTGGTCTATGTCAGAGTTGGAATGGAATTTTTGCCAGTGTATGATTATATAATATCCTGCACAGGTCATCTAGAAAATAATTATTCACTGAGTTATGCATATCTTGCAAATGTTGATGCATGTCATTATATATTTTTAAATCATATGTCAATATCACCATCGATTTCACCAGAAAAATTATTAGCTATTGGGAAGCTATCAAGTCCACAGTAACAAATGCAAGTTTTCAAAAATTCTAATTCCTACTTGAAAGTTCAAGTTTTATCAGTAGCAACAAATGCTGTTAGTTGTTTCCCTTGAAGAGACAGTTCACTGGCACATATGCAAACCTGAGTAACTGTAGTTGGTCCGTCGCTCTTCCAGGTAAAAATGGTGTTCCATGAAAAAAGCAGCTAGTTTGGCTGGCAGCTCAAACAACTGCACGTGATGCCGTTCCGGAAGGCAATCGTGCTATCACGGTGTAGTGGAAGTGCTTTAGGCTACCCTCCTCTCCATCATACAGAACATTAAAAGCACATGTTCAGGGCCTGAGATTTAAAAAGATTAACATCTGTTCTGCTTCATCCAGGGCATTTTTAAGTGATGCTGGCTCCGTTTTCTGTAAGTTGGCGGTGATGAAGAACACAATGACAAAGGTACAGTTTGGTGCTACTGCCTCAATTTACCTCCCACTGCCTTTGCACCATCAACATAAATGTCAACACAGAATAAAGGAGAAAAATGATCAGAATTACAACGAAAATAGCTGTAGCATACGGGACCCCTTGAAGGAGTCCTGGAGAACCCAAGAGGTCCAGAGAACTGCTTTAAGAACTGCTGTGCTCTGCAGTGAAAGAAGTCTCAGACAAACGGTACATATGTTGTTCCTCCATTTACATGCAGTTCTAAAATGCACAAAACTATCAGAACCACTGTTCCAATGTTTTTCTATGGTGGAAAGAAATTAGAATAGTAGTTGCCTCCTGGGGAAAGGAGGCTGAAAGGCTTGGCTGGGGAGGGGCTAAGGGGATTTTCTAAGCCAAGGGGCAGGTTCTGTGTCCTGACAGGGTGTGGGCTGCACAGGTGCGTGCGCTGGCCACGACTCGGTTGGCCACCCTCAAGACTTCCACATCTCGTCGTGCACACGGTTCACATCAAAAGTAAAGCATCAAATAAATATGGAAACCTAGTTAATGATACACATACTTAACTATTTAGGAGGAAGCATACCAATGTATCCAGGTCTTTGAAAAGCATCAGAAAATAGACAGACTCCAGCAGGGATTCTCAGCTTCAGCACTGCTGCGATTTGGGGCTAGCGGATTCTTTGTGGTGAGGGTTTGCTGTGTGGAATGCAGGCTGTGACCAGCGTCCCTGGCCTCCACCCCCACCAGATGTCAGCAGTACCCCATCCCAGCTGTCACAACTGACACTGTCTCCAAACACTGCACATATTCCTGGGGGGGCAAAATCACCCCACGCTGAGAACTGCTGAATTAGAGGGAATAATGGATGAATATGCACTAACGCAAGCACAACAAAACGTGAATGACATAAACAAGATGATGGGTATGCAGGAACTCACTAGGAAATTCTTTCAGCTTCACTGAATGTTTCAAATTTTTCATATTCAAACATTGGGTTAAAAAAGGCTATTGGGTATTAAGTAACTTTTTTGCACTCAATATTATATTATGTTGCAAAGTTTAGCCATCACAGTTTGTTAACTTGCGGGTATTGTTTTTAAAATTTTTGACCATTTTATGTGAAAAACTCTCGTTTATCCACTCTCAATATGCAACATTTGGGTTGTTTTAAGGTTTTGCTGTTGTGCTGCTATGAATATTCCTGTACAAGTAATGTGTAATTCAACCTCCGGCTCATTTACTGATTTTGTTCCCTTGCTGTCATTTTTAAATCAGGCTTCTTTGAGATTAGATGAAAAGTCACCTATATTTTCTTCTAGTTCTTTCAGAGTTTCATTTTCTACAGTTACCTGTGTAAGCCTCTGGAGTAAACGTTGTTGTTTTTTGTTTTCGAGACGGATTCTATCCTGTCGCCCAGATTAGAGTGAAGTGGTGTGATCGCAGCTCACTGCAAACTCTGTCTCCCAGGTTTAAGTGATTCTTCTGCCTCGGTCTCCCGAGTAGCTGGGATTACAGGCGCCCACCACCATGCCCAGCTAGTTTTGGATTTTTAGTAGACACAGGGTTTCGTCATGCTGGCCAGGCTGGTCTCAAACGCCTGACTTTAGGTGATCAGCCTACCTCAGCTTGCCAAAGTACTGGGATTACAGGCGTGAGCCACCGCACCAAGCGAAATCTTCCTACTTTTTAAACTCCATCGCAAAAAAAAAGTAGGACGAATAGAAGCAGAACAGAATTTCTTTTTGTTTTTGTTTTTTCACTTCAAACTTCAGAGAAAGGCCACCTCTGGCTGAGGGACCACCAGGCTTGTTAGAAATACTGCTGAGTGTTTTCCACATGTGAGAAAATCTTTCCAAAGTTTTGCTCGTTCGCTCCTGTCTTTTTTTGGGTCGACCCCACAGGTTTTGTGGGTGACATCAGCTCCCCTGTTCGCCGTGACTGTTGATACTATTTCAAAAAAACTTGCATATAGGCTGCACATTTTCTTAAGATTGGAGAAGGAAAAACCCTAATTTCCCATTAACAAACTTATTTATACAATTGTCACTCTGGAACTTAATGGACACCATGTGCCTCCTGACAGCAGCGGAGGGAAGGCAGTCATTAGCAGGCACACCAAATGGGGCTGTCCTGGCCCCAGGTTTGGTTTTACGGCCCCTGTAATCCCTGGGGCCTGCTCCTTCCCGATCCCCTTCTTTCCCAGGCTTAAACTTTAGCCTCCTGCAGATAAAACCAAGGACAGTGGAACCATGTGAAATTCATTACCCACGGGGATCAGATCCACTCAGGCTGCGGTCTTCCCTTCCCAAGCCTGTCCACACCCACCGCAGCCCCCAAAACCCACACCCCATCCTCTTGGAATTTTCACTGTGTTTGGAAATTCTGTGGCTTTCTGAAACAATGCTGGTGTTTCTGGTAGTTAAAGAAAAACAGCTGCAAAACAACAACCTCCTTTTCAAAGAGACAGTACTTCATGCCTCAAAAAACGGATCTCAACCTCGTCCACCCACCCCCACTGCCCACACGCTTTACTGGGATATGGTACAGTCACATGCCTTTTTCTTTCCGGCTGCCTGACTAGTGAGGGACGCTCTCCATCTCGCCCTACGGGGCATTTGGGAAACCTTGTCCTTCTGTGGAGGCTTCCCAAACCCAAAGCAGGAGGAGAAACGGAACGGGAGGGAGCGCGAGGTGTGAAGACCCTGGACCCTGGACTCCATCCTCTGCTCAGGTAACCTCTCCAAGTCTCAGTTCCCACTCTGGTGAAAAACTGGTGATCATTCTTCCCTTAAAAGCCCACAGGTTACCGTGGGAATTCAACGTGAGCACGTGCGGGAGACTTCAGAAGCTGCTCAGGACGACATTCGTATCGGTGGCTGTTGTTACTATCCTCTAAACTGTCAACGGGAAGACGAGTCTCAAGGAAGACAACACCAGCTTGCTCCTCTTCCGTCTGCTCCCACAGCCCCCAAATCACCCACTGGTCTTCAGTGCCATGTGGAACACAGCACTGACAGCGGCTGAAAGCTCTCCTGGGAACACCCAGCAAGGACCCCTCCTGAAGGCCAGCTGTGCCCCGGGCTCTCACCCCTGCCCCTGCATCAAGTCTCCTATGAAGGCAAGGGAAGGAGCGCACCAGAGTTTGAGCTGTTCAGAGAAGTCAAATAAGGTGGAATTCGCCACTAACCCCCATGGTCTTCTGAGGCCTAGACAGGGCAGTCCCAGTGGCTGGGGTGGGCGTCAGGGCTCTGCCCCCTGCCACAGCCAGCTCTTCCCTGGGAAGTGTGGAGCTGGCAGGAGAAGCAGTGATGGATCACGATGAAAACTCAGGAAGACGCATCTAGTGTTTTGGTTTCCTTTTTTAGGGGGCAGGCAGGGTCTCACTCTGTTGTCCAGGCTGCAGTGCAGCGGTGCACTCTCAGCTCACTGCAGCCTTGACCTCCTAGGCTCAGGTGATCCTCCCACCTCAGCCTCCTGAGTATCTGGGACTACAGGCATGTGCCACCACACCTGGCTAACCTTTTGTATTTTGTGGAGATGGAGTTTCTCCATATTGCCTGGGCTAGTCTCAAACCCCAGGGCTTGAGCAATCTGCCTGCCTCAGTCTTGCAAAGTGCTAGGATTATAGGTGTGAGCCACTGCGGCCAGCTGCTCTGGTGTCTAATAGAAGTAGGTATTTGCTACCTCCTGTGTGCTGACAATGCTGTCACCTCTCAGACAGACACAGAGAAGTAACCCAAGGTCAGAACAAGACACTCATGACTCTTGGGAGAGGACACCCTCCCAGAGAGCAGATGGGGGCAGACGCTCCCTCCTGGCACACATAGTCTTGGAACGGTCAGTGCCAAGTGAAATGGCAAAGTCATAAATGCCAACAAGATCCGGAGAAAGGGTCTCAGGTCTGGCTGGGTCAGCTGCCTGTCAGGCTTATGCAATAAGCAGGAGCCAAGAGCCAGGAGCATTTTGGTAGTTCATTCTGCCCCAAGCTCCCTTTTTGAAAAGGCTCATCCTGTTTACTAATTCATAGGTTTAGAAACATAAAGCCCCCTGCAGCAAGGTGCCATGTGTATTCGTTCATTAAATTCTGAGCTAGAGCCACATGTGAAACAGACACTGAAGCTGTTTGTTCCCAGGCCACCCATCTTGGGCAGTTCCACGCAGCACACTGTAGAGCTCCTGGGGTCGCCCTGGGCCAGAAATAGGGCAGGAGACACACCCGGTTTTTGTTCTTCCACAGAGAGTGGATATTCAGATCTCCCTGCAGACTCATGAAAAGCAGCCCCATGCCCGATACCCTCCTGCTTTTTCTCCTTCGCCCTCCTCTGTTCTTTGATCTCTCAGGTGGGTGGGCAGGTAAACAGGGAGACAGAGACAGCCTGAGAGTTCCCTTCTGCTTTTCACCTGACCCCTGCCCTCCCCTCCCCTCCCTTCCCCTCCCCTCTCCTACCCTGCCCTGCCCTCCTCTGCCCTCCCCTCCCCTCCCCTCCCCTCCCTCAGGGTGACAACTGCTGCTAATGTTCTTGTTCGACTTATTCTAACCAGACCAGGAGATGGAATCCCATCCACTGAGGGGACCCTAATGCACCCCACTGAGAAGCCGCAGGCACAGGATGTCACTGCTGAGGGCCTGGATGTCACTGCTCTGATGACCTGAAAGCCGGGACTCATGACCTGCACTCCGGGGCCCTCATCACCGCCTCTGGCCTCTGCCCACTGCACAGGACACGGACATGCTCAGCCGCAGGTGGGCTCTCTTCAGAGCCACCAGGCAACAAGGACAAGGAAAAGTGTCCAAACACGAGTCTCCACATGGGCCTGTGGAAAGAAGGCTGGACTAAGCCCTGGTCCCAGCAGCAACTGATTCATCTCAGGCAGCTCCTGTACTCTCCCAGAAAAGTTCAGGTCACAGGAAAACCTAACTAGCAGGCTGGTGATGATCAAACGGGATGGCGCACCTGCTGGTGGCTGTGACCATCCTAACCCAGTGTGGACGCGTGCTCTGAGCTTTGGTTGCCTCTCTGAAAAATGGCGTTAATCATCTTTACCAGGCAAGAACCCAGGACTCCATGAGCAAGGGAGTATTGTGAGATTACACGTCAGGAATAATACGTGTGCTGTGATATTAAAATAAAACAATCGGCTGGGCGCAGTGGCTCACGCCTACATTCTGAGCACTTTGGGAGGCCTAGGAGGGTGGATCACCTGAGGTCGGGAGTTCAAGACCAGCCTGGCCACACGGTAAAACTCCCGTCTCTACTAAAAATACAAAAAATTAGCCGGGTGTGGTGGCGCGCACCTGTAATCCCAGCTACTAGGGAGGCTGAGGCAGGAGAATCACTTGAACCCAAGAGGCAGAGGTTGCAGTGAGCCGAGATTGCACCACTGTATTCCAGCCCGGGCTACAGAGCAAGACTCGGTCTCAAAAACTAAAAATAATAATAATAAATAAAGCAGTCACTACCAGAAAAGGGAGTAAGAGTCATTTGTTGTCCAAATTCTAAAGCTTCTCTCCTCAACGCAGGGTTTCCTGCTTTGTTGTTCTTGCCACTGTTGCTGTTTTAACCATTTACACCCTTTTCTCCTTTCAAGATGCATCAACTTAGGGCAAATGGGACCTCCATCAGAGGAGAAGTGGACATCCTGTTTCTGTCCCCAGAAGAGCAGACAGCAATTCGGAACCTCCCTGCTGAGACACATCTCCTTCCCGGTGGGCGAGATGCCTCTGGGGCTGGTCAGGAAGCAACAAAGGGAGCTCTCCCAGAAGCTCCCTGCGCTCTGCCCTGCCTCTAATACATGCAGTTGATCTCAAATACGAAATAAGGCAAAAGTAAAATGATTTTATATTAAACACTTGAAAAGGCTGCAGATGTGGTCGAGGCAGGAATATAGTCCTCCTTTGAAGATCCTAAACCTGCTAAATCTTTCAACACACTGATTTAGCCCAAAAAGAACCAATTTTCGGAAGGAACCAGGCGAGGTCACATAGGACATGACACATCACAGAGCCGGGTGATGCCTATTTCCAGGGAAAGCAGCTCCCCATCTGACTAAACGAGTTCTTCCTCATTTAAAATCCAAAGATAATTCCAGGGCATAGAAAGCAGACTCTCCGAAAGGCTACCGTAAATCTATTTTTCTTGCCTGCCTACCATCTAGATTTAGCCACTTAGTTCATCTTAATAAACAAGTTACTCATTCAAAGGAAAATAAATGAAATGTTTTGCCTTGAGGGACAGTTTTATTTTTAATAGTTTGGTGCTGCGGCAACAGGAGGAATATTCCGCCGTCTGAATTGCCTTTTGTTCTTCGGGACTTCTTGCGGGTGCGGTGGGGGAGGGCGGGTGAAGGGTTGCCAGTCTCTGAGTTCACCCTGTTCATAAACATAAATGCAGGCTCCTCTCCTGCTCCTCTTTCTCACAGATACATCTGCTGTTTCAAGGAGCTGATTTCAAGAAATGGAAGTTTCTCGTCACATCAATGATCATTGATACGAAATCAAAGATAGGACATCCTGTCATCATATCTTTGAGGATTTTGTGCACATATTTTTTTAAAGCAAGTCATTCCCATAAAAATGGAACTCAAGGAGAAGGGATGTCTCTTAAAGAAATAACGGGCCGGGCGCAGTAGCCCACGCCTGTAATCCCAGCACTTCGGGAGGCCGACGCAGGTGAACCGAGGTCAGGTCTTTGAGACCAGCCTAACCAACGTGGTGAAACCCCGTCTCGACTAAAAACACAGAAATTAGCCAGGCGTGGTGGCATGCACCTGTAATCCCAGCTACATGGGAGGCTGAGGCAAAAGAATCACTTAAACCCAGGAGGTGGAGGTTGCAGTGAGCCGAGACCATGTCACTGCACTCCAGCCAGGGTGACAGAGTGAAACTCTGTCTCAAAAACAGAAACAAAATAGAAAGAAATAACATGTAATATGTACAACCATGAAGCTGGGCTCTGATTCCTATTACTTATTTGTTTTTTAATCAATTTGGTTTCTTAGAAACAAGATCTCATTATGTTGCCCAGGCTGGACTTGAACTTCTGGCCTCAAGTGATCCTTCTGCCTGAGCCTCCTTACCAGCTGGGACTACAGGTGCTCATCACTGCACCCAGCTTTGACTTTGTTTAAGAAAAAGTCACACTTCCTTTTAACACGTAATCTTGAAAGGAAGATTAGGTCATGTCAACATTATACCACTCTAATGACCACATGCAGTCATTTTCACATGATCTAAGGAACTCACACGATCAGTCCAAAACTATTCGATCATAGAAGCCTCTAAAGAAACACAAAACATAGAGGTGATACACAGTCACCCAATTTCAACTCCCCAGCTTCCCGGATCCAAAACACACTGTAAAGGGGGCTGGCAGTCTCTCAGGAGCAGAGACCAGCTTCAAGTGCCTTTTCTATGCCCAAGCCCAGCACAAGGCCTTGTGCAGAGCTGACGTGGAATGAATCTACGTCGAAGGAATGGATGAGTGAACTGACAAATGAAATGAAGCCTCCACTGGCTTTCCGAAGTGAAGGAGAGTCGATCTCTTTCCGCAGGCCCTGAGGAGAAGCATTTGCTTCATGACTTGGCGCCACGGCCTCCCTGGTCTCAGAGAGGCATGCTCACCCATCAGGCAGCTCTGTGCTTCTCGGGAACTGAACCTGCTTCACACCAGTCCTGCAAAACACATCCCAACAGCTCAGTGAACGGAGCTGACCGGGACCGTGTCATGTTGGGGCCGCTGGCTGGAGAGCACCTGGCTGGTCACCAAGGAGCCAGACCCTAAATCCCCCAATTAAGAGATACAGCCAGAACCTAACGGTATAATACATCCAGACCCATTTTATATCCAAAGATAAACAAAGACTCAAAACAAACGGTTGGAGAGAGATTTACCAACCAAATGGAGAGCAAAAATAAAGAAATAAACAAAAAGCAGGAGTTGCAATTCTCACATTTTATAAAATAGATTTCAAAGCAACAAAGATACAGTGGTAAAAGGATCAATGCAACAATAAGAGCTAACGATCCTAACACCCAGATACATAAGACCCATAAAGAGATTTAGACTCAACGAGACAGAAAAT
>CM052666.1:41575457-41605964 GCA_028533165.1 Leontopithecus rosalia | reverse complement strand
GATTGATCAGCCATTATTAATAACCATTCTTAGAATAAAGCAATATTCCTGCTCTCTCTCCCTCTTTTTCTTCCTCTTTCTTCCTCTCCTTCTCTCCTTTTTTTCTTTAAAAAAAAATAGATCATCCCACCAGTTCTCAGTGGTCCAGCTGACATGTCACCTCCTTCAGGAAGTCTTCCCTCATTCAGCCAATCTCCCACAATGCCTCTCTCTTCTTAACTCTGACTACTCTCGTGCTGTTGCTCAGCATTTCCCTTTCACTTCCTACCGTATTCTGTCATTCATTCATTCGTTTATTTGATGGAGTTTTGCTCTTGTAGCTCAGGCTGGAGTGCAGTGCGCAATCTCGGCTCACTGCAACATCCACCTCCTGAATTCAAGCGATTCTCCCCCTCAGCCTCATGAGTAGCTGGGATTACAGGTGCCCACCACACCCAGCTAATTTTTGCATTTTTAGTAGAGACAGGGTTTCACCATGTTAACCAGGATGGTCTCTATCTCCTGACCTTGTGATCTGCCCACTTCGGCCTCCCAAAGTGCTGGGATTACAGGAGTGAACCATCGCGCCCGGCCGTTATATTCTTTTTTATATACGTAAATTTTATTTTTACTTAGAGCGAGACAGAGTCTCTGTATGTTGCCCAGGCTGGTCTTGAACTCCTGGTCTCATTTGCTCTTCCCACCTGGGCTTCCTGAAGTGCTGGGATTACAAGCATGAGCCACTGAGCCCAGCTTAGGTGTTATATTCTTTACATTCCTTTGTATTTCTGAGAGAGTTTATGATACTATTTTTAAAAATTTTTTTAGAGGCAGGGTCTTGCAGTGTTGCCCAGGGTAGAGTGCAGTGGCCCAATCAGCTTACTGTCACCTTGAACTCCTAAGCTCAAGCATCCTCCCACCTCAGCTCCCAAGGTGCTGGGATTACAGGCACTTACCACTAAGCCTGATCTTTTTTTTTTTTACTTTTTTAGAGATGGGGTCTTGCGATGCTGCCCAGGCTGGTCTCCAATTTCGGGCCACTGAGGTATGCTGGTCTCCAATTCAAGGGTACCTAGGCCTCCCAGCCACTGAAATATCTGTTTCAAATGGTCTTCCCATTTATCAGGTTTTCACCAAATTATAAACTCACATGTTTAGGCCCCATGTACACAGCCTTCCTGCCTGTGCAACAGATTTTCCTGCTAACAGCATCTCAGCTGCTGGTCCCTTTCTAAGAAAAAATAAAGTCACAGGAAGGGGCATGGACAGACTGTGGGAGTCTTACTGTGCAGAAACTTGAGAAAAATGCGCATTCCAGGTATAATGACTGTCCCGTAATTACCTCCAGGTAGCCCCAGGCTCCATCCTCAATCAGGAAATCTTGCATCAAGTGGAAGTTAAAGTTGGGTCACCACATCTTTCATTATTTAAATAAGGAGTAAGGAAAGGGCAGATCAAAGGCAAAGCACAGGGCCATGTGTGTATCCACACTGCGCGAAATGCTTTCTAATGATGAGGAAAGGCTCCAAGGGCTCTGAGGGTGATTTACTGCCCAGCATCCGGTGAAGGATGGCCCACTCTTAACCAGAGACGAGTCTGGCCCTACCTCCCTGCGCTATGCCCTTCTTTTCTTCTCCTCTGTCCTCCCATCTCTACTCCTTTACCTCTGCTTTAGGTTTCCATCCCTGTACCCCCGCAGCGATCTCTGGGAGTTAAGGGTTTGCTGATCCCTCTTCTCAGGAAGAGAGAGAACACAGCTCTCTCTGGCTAAAAGACGGGAAGAGCATGAGAGATGGGCAGCCTCCCCATCCGCGTGGTCACCTGCAGAGTCTATTTCATCAGCCAGCAAGAAAGAAGAGGACACTCCCACCACAGTCTCCCTGTGAGCAGATGGCCTCAAGTGGGCATGTGCCCCTTCCAGGCCCCCCCACCAGCCTGAGAGTCTGTCTTTTGGGGTTAATTGTGGTAACCAAGCCCCCTTTGGGCCTAGTTAATTTCCTTTCCCTCCAGAGGTTCATTCTTAAAAATCTAAGATTGACCTAAATTGTTCTGAACCAAAAGGAGATCAAAACGAGCAAGGTTAACTGGAAAACACAGTGCTCCGAATACATCAGGGTTTATTTGCTCCCCCCTTGGAAAAACCACACTGACTTAAAGGAAATTGATCAACAGACCTAAAAATGGGTTAATGCTGTTTATTAACCTGAGCTTCAATCTAACTGGGTCACCGTCTGACTCAGGATCAGCTCCAGGGAGAACCCCATGCATGATGACTACCATCCTCCTGGGATTAGTCACGAAAAGCGCCACGCTGTAACGTAACTGCACTCAGTCGTGGGGATGCAGAGCCGCCTATGCGGGGGACTCCACTCAAGAGTGACGGTGATAACCCACAGTGTGGTCGGGCGTGGCGCACACCCGACCCGGGCCTACGGTGGCCCCTCTCGGGGCGACGGCACGCAAAGCAACACCAGTGCACAGCCTCTGGCTCCAGAGCCAAGCGGAAACTTGCTGAATTCGCCCCGGCAGGAAAACTGGTTAGCCGCCTGGGCCGCTGCTCTCAGTGGTATCGAGACACATGCAGGCCCGGTTCACCGGCAGGATTTGGGGCCAAGAGGAGAGAGAAAACCTGCATTTGCCTTTCGTCCCTAACTCCCTGGAGACAGACCATCCCATGTGTCAACGTGGGGACTTTGGAGAGGGAACACAATGGCTGAGAATGGAGGAAGAGGCTGGGCTCACGCCTATAATCCCAGCACTTTGGGAGGCCGAGGTGGGTGCATCACTTGAGGTCAGGAGTTCGAGACCAGCCTGGCCAACATGGTGAAACCCCGTCTCTACAAAAACACAAAAATAATTTGCCGGGTGTGGTGGCAGGTGCCTGTAGTCCCAGCTACTCGGGAGGCTGAGGCAGGAGAATCACTTGAACGCAGGAGGTGGAGGTTGCAGTGAGCTCAGATCGTGCCAGCCTGGGCAACAGAGTGAGACTCCCTCTGAAAAAAAGAGAATGGAGCAAGAGCTGAAAAGGAACCTCGCAGGGGTCTGCATTCCCTCACATGGGAGAGAACAGGCGGCCTGGAGCAGGGTGTCCTGCAGGAACGCAGAATTCCAAATCCAAGCTCCATCCCTTCCGATTTTATCATGAGCAAGACACTTCACCTCTTGAGGCGCCCAGTTACCAACCTTTAAAATGGGGATGAACAATAAAGCCACTTCTTTCCCAACTGGGATTATGAGAAACTGCTTCTAAGATGGAGACCCCAACCGTGAAATGACCAAGCACTGAAACGGAGCCCAGTCCCCGCCTCCCACTTCTACTGAGGGCATCCCCAGCATTCGGTGTTGTCTGGAAGGGCCTGGGGGGTGGGGAGGAGCGGCATCCCCAGGCCATGGCTAAGGGAGGACCCTTTCTCAAGACTCCAAACAGCCATGCTGGAGGGACTGGCACTTCTCACCCTCTCCAGGCCATCCAGCTCCCAGGCCGTCCAGCCCCCAGGCCGTCCAGCCCCCAGGCCGTCCAGTCCCCAGGCCGTCCAGCTCCCTCCCAGGTCCCCAACATGAGGAGGAGTCGGCTGTAGCCCACTTCCGTGCAGGCCGAATGGAAATGACAAGATTTGATATGGTGTGTTGCCAACAAGGCAGACTGCACTTTCTAAGACACTGAGAAGGAAACATACGTTCCTAAGACAGAACTAAATGGTATATCCTTGTTTGTGGGTAAAGTAAGGGAAGACGAGGAACAGATCTTTATTTTAGAGAGAGAGAGTTTCGCTCTTGCTGCCCAGGGTAGAGTGCTGCGGCGCGATCTCGGCTCACTGCAACCTCCGCCTCCCAGGTTCAAGCAATTCTCCTGCCTCAGCCTTCTGAGTAGCTGGGATTACAGGCACGCGCCACCATGCCTGGCAAATTTTTGTGTTTTTAGTAGAGACAGGGTTTCACCATGATGGCCAGGCTGGTCTTGAAATCCTGACTTTCTGATCCGCCTGCCTCAGTCTCCCAATGTGCTGGGATTACAGGCGTGAGCCACTGCACCTGGCCAGAACAGAAGATTTAAATTGTTTTCTTTATAAAAAGTTATCATGGGCCAGACATGGTGGCTCAGGCCTGTAATCCCAGCACTTTGGGAAGCCAAGGCAGATGGATCACAAGGTCAGGAGTTCAAGACTACCCTAGCCAAGATGGTGAAACCCTGTCTCTACTAAAAATACAAAAATCAGCTGGGCATGGTGGCGTGAGCCTATAATCTCAGCTGAGGTCGTGAGCTGAGGTCATGCCACTGCACTCCAAGCTGGGCAATAGAGCGAGACTCTGTCTCAAAAACATAAAAAAGTTATCATGAGGCCAGGCACAGTGGCTCATACCTACAATCCCAGAGCTCTGGGAGGCTGAGGCAGGAGGATCGCTTGAGGTCAGGAATTGGAGACCAGCCTGGGCAACACAGCCAGACCCCATCGCTACAAAATGTAAACAAATCAGTCAGGCTTAGTGGTGTATGCCTGTAATCCCAGCTCCTTGAGAGGGTGAGGTGGGAAGACTGCTTGAGTCTAGGAGTTCAGGGTTCCTGTGAACTGACTGGGCCACTGCACTCCAGCCTGGGCAACACAGGGAGATCCTGCCTTGGGTTTTCAAAGCCCGCCTCCAGCGCTGAAGCAGTTTGGGTCCTGCTGAGGGTCAGACGGCTAGACAGTCACAGTGGGCAGGGGTGACTCCAACCCTTCGGATGGCGAGTCTCTCCCATCTTGAGCAGGGAGAGACTTTCTACTGCTACGACTCACTGGGCTAGCCTCAGGCCACACAGGGGCTCAGACACATGCTGGGGATCTTGTGGTGACGGCTCCTGTCCCACACCCGGCCAAGCCAGATCCCGGTCTGGCTGGAATCCGGACCTTTTTATTCACAAAGGAATATTGCGTTTAGCCGCAGCTGGCTGGCCTCTCCCTTTCAGGCACATGGCTGGGAAACATGGCGACAGGAAGACACAAAGCCCATAAGCATCCCCTCGGGTGAGCCTAAAACCCGCCACCTGGAAAGACAAATAGAGGTGTGATGTCCCAAGAGGAACCGAACATCACCAGTGGTAAAGAACCACGGGTGGAGCTGCGGAGAGGCAGATGTGGCTTCTGAACGGGCTTCCGATGTCTGGGAGGTTGGTCTGGGGAAGAAAAATAACAGAAGACCTGGGTGCTGCGAACAGCCCCGCAGGACCAGCTGGCTGAGGACGGGCTGGGAATATCCCTGGTCCCTGCACTTGCAGCAGGCTGAGCTCTCCATGGGAGGACAGGGCCTGCCACTGGCTCCGGGACTCCCTGGCTCTGTGAGTCCAGCTTCTCCTCCTTTGGTGATGGCCTCCTCTGGAAACACACTCGCCCTCCGGCTCCAATTCTTTTATTTGCACTAAACACATTTTTTCACTCACTTCATGCTGTATTTTAAAACAAGTTTTTTCCTCCTTGGGGAAAAAACCAACAATGTAATCCAAATACAGTTAAAAAAAGTTTAGGATCTTGGGTTCCAGACAGTTCAAAAACTCTGCCAAAAGTTTACATTTACCACCAGAATACATGGAGGAACAACTTCAGGATTAGGATATTAAAGTGAAAAGTCCTGAGCAATCCAGCAGTCCCACGCTTGTCAGTCCTTCCCTCACTGCAGATGGGGCCTGCGTGGGGTGGTCCCGGCACCTGCCCTGGCCAGTTGGAGTCCACAGTGCCACCTAGACAGAGAGGCTGGGGCCAGAGGCTGTGGGTGGCCTGATGTCAGCCTGCCCATCCCTGGAAGGAAAGCAGAGCAGAAGCTGCAGCTGCAGGGACTTGAGGGTGGGGTAACTGGTGGAGAGTCTGGCTGTGAGGCTGCAAAGGCCCTGGGAGCTGATGGTCCCAGAGGGTGGAGCCTGTATCTGCACCTCTGTTGTAACCAGCTGCATGGCACAGAGCTAGGCTTACACCCTTCCTGGCCTCTGGATTTTGATCTGGGCTAAGGCTGGACAGCTTGGTCATTCTGGCCAACACCGGCACTGTAAGCTGATCCCCACAGGTTAACAACCACCTTCCCTCCCAAGACCCCAGTATCACCTCACGAGTGTAGTCTCCAGTGAGCAAATAAATGCCTTGCATGCCGAGCCTTGCAGCTGAGTCCCCTGGGTCGAGCACTGCCAGGGGAAAGCAGCGTGGCCGCCCACACCTGTCACAAGATCCCCAGGCCCTGTCTCCAATCTGCATTTCTCCTTCGATCTCCAATCACTTCTTTGCAGGTACCACATGCTCAAGTCAAAGCCATAGGCACCTTGTGCTATTTCTTATTTATTTATTTATTTTTGGGACGGAGTCTTGTTCTGGAGTGCAGTGACGTGATCTTGGCTCACTGCAACCCCCACCTCCCTGGTTCAAGCGATTTCCCTGCCTCGGCCTCCCAAGTAGCTGGGACTATAGACGTGCGCCACCATACCCAACTAATCTTTTGTATTTTAGTAGAGACGGGGTTTCACCATGTTGGCCAGGGTGGTCTCGATCTCCTGACCTCATGATCCGCCCACCTCAGCCTCCCAAAGTGCTGGGATTACGGACGTGAGCCACCGCGCCCGGCTGCATTGTTTCTTATGTGTACACAACGTTCTCTGAATTTACCCCTGAAATGCTCAACCTCT
Source organism: Leontopithecus rosalia (assembly GCA_028533165.1). Lineage (NCBI taxonomy): Eukaryota > Metazoa > Chordata > Mammalia > Primates > Cebidae > Leontopithecus > Leontopithecus rosalia. The sequence continues at coordinate 41,599,342 of CM052666.1, read as the reverse complement.
ATTGCCCCGCTCTGAGAATCTCTCATCCTCCAGTCCAGCCTCTCCACGAAGGCTTCCTGCCTTACCCCAGACAAAGAAGCGCCTCTCTCTATGCCCCACAGCTCTCAGAGCTCCCATTACGTTCTTTTCCTTTCCACGTCTACACGCGTTTCCCACCTGCATTTGATTCATCCATCTGGTAATGTTTTCTAGGTGTCCACTCTGTTCTAGGTTCTGTAGAGGCTACTAAGACAGAACAGAAGACAAAATCCTTGACCTCGAGGGGCTTACAAGATGGTGAAGAACTAAACAGCAATGGCATCTAATCAACACCCAAGGATGAGCAGCTGGTTTCCTCTTCATGCCTCCTCAGTGGCCACAGAAGGCTAAACAGACACATGAAGCAGTGACCGTGGTTTGGCTGTAAACACACAAAGAAGGCAGGAGCTGGGCTAACTGAGCTCACTGTGACCCGCAGTGGTGACTCACACATGCTGCATTTTGAGATGAGATGCTGAAGGAAGTGGTGGCCTACGTCCCGTCCCGGAAACCCTCCCCAGAATCCTACCTCCTACTGCCCCAAAACCCTTGCTGTGCACACTAAAAATCAGCTCCACCTAGAGATGCTGGGTGCTGGGTGGCAAGAAGCAAAGGAAAGGAAAAGAAGTCTCGTTTTCTCACTCCACATATTCCCTTGCCTCCCCAAGCCTCTTCATCACAAGATTGCAACACTGGACTCCAGTCTGGGCAACACAGCAAGACTCCTACCTCAACATCTTCTACCTGAGGACCTTCCAAGCGTGTACCCATGCCTGTGCCACCTCTCGCCACATGGCAGCCACCAACTGGCTCTCTGGATGAGGCTAAATTAATCCCTCTCTCCGGCATGTCTGTTTATTTGATGTCCTTAGAGAGAGAAACACCCCTGAAAATGATCAACTTGTGTCAATTACAGAACCCAAGGGCCTGGTGTTATCAACAGGGGAAGATACACGTAAATTACAGCACACTGAACTCCAGTGCACTGCTGGCTAAGCGGGACAATGGGCTGAAAGACGTTGTTTGGAGCACCTCATTAATAAAATTCAAAATTGTTTTCTGCAATTATGTGCAATCATTAGTTATTTTACCACAGCCAAGTAGAATCCCACTGCCAATCTATTGCTTTGGTTTCAGTTGCCAAGAAAATTTCCCTGGTACAGAGATGAGAATAGAAGAGCTCAGATTCAGATTTGAGGAGCCTTCTGTCAAGAAAAGAAACCTGCTGGAAAAGGGAACCCAGTGTCTCTCCAAGGTAGGGCTCAGCCCACCTCCGCAGGGGCATCCAGATGGTTCTGCAGCCAGACAGCAAAAGGAAGGGCTACTGTCTTCTCTGATACCCGCTCTTGCTACAGCCCTTTGATGGGATACATTTTCCAGGAGACTAACAGTGTTTGCACCTGGTGAGGAACTGAATGCAGGGCAGAAATGTACACATTCTTTTACCAAAAAGGATGATGGTGTGAAACATGACGTGTGTGTGTGTGTGTGTGTGTGTGTGTGTGTGTGTGTGTGTGTGTTTGGGAGGAGCTGTGGGAAGTAGACAGTGGAAAGTGGAAACTACCAACTGAGAGAAAAGCTCTTCAACACGGTGAAACCCTGTCTCTACTAAAAATACAGAAATTAGCCAGGCATGGTGATGGGCGCCTGTGGTCCCAGCTACTTGAGAGGTTGAGGCAGGAGAATCACTTAAACCCAGGAGGCAGAAGCTGCAGTGAGCCAAGATAGCACCACTGCACTCCAGCCTGGGTGACAGGGCAAGACTCTGTCTCAAAAAAATAACAATAAAGGCCAGGTGGTGGCTCATACCTGTAATCCCAGCACTTTGGGAGGCTGAGGCAGGCAGATCACTAGGTCAGGAGATCGAGACCAGCTTGGCCAACATAGTGAAACCCTGTCTCTACTAAAAACACAAAAATTAGCCAAGCGTAGTGGCGCGTTCCTGTAATCCCAGCTACTTGGGAGGCTGAGGCAGGAGAATCACTTGAACTCAGGAGGCGGAGGTTGCAGTGAGCCAAGATTGCAACACTGGACTCCAGTCTGGGCAACAGAGCAAGACTCCATCTCAGGGGGAAAAAAAAAGCTCCTGAAGCGTACACTGCAGAGCATCCCATGGTTTCATCCAAAGTGAATGCCCCAGAAATCCTATCATGTTTCTTCCAGGGAGTCCTGCCTTAATTCCATGCATCCTATTCTATTTCTTCATCCACTCATTCGTTCAGCAATGCCCCACTCTGCCCTTCTCTGCCAAGAACCTTGCTAGGCTTAAGGGACACAGGCTTCTCTCTCTGAGGACCCCGGCCAAGATCTTCAAAGCAAAACACATCCCATTTAAATGTCATCATGCTAATTCAGACTTGATCATTCTAGCTGGTCAAAATCATTTGGAGTTTTAATTCTGTGATCTCTGCATCTTTCTGCATTTTCCACATTCTCTACAACGGGCACATACCACTTTTATAAACAGAAAAGCATTTTCACTTCCTGTTTAAAGCATAACATTTTATAAACTAGTTAGTTTATAAAAGTAATATGTGCCATTGTAGAGAATGTGGAGTAAAGAAGCAAAACAGTTGAACAGAAGTGGCCTGGGGTCAGAGTTCATGGAAGTTCGCTGATCCTGCCTTGAACGCTCAGACCTGAAGCCCACATTGGTTTGCATGGCTGCAGTAAACAGCAGCATCAAGACCCAGGGTTCAAGCTTATCTGTCAGACACACTCTCCAGTATCCTCCCGGCCTCCTCCAACAGTGATGCATCTATTCCTCAAAGCAGCCACGGCGGCTCATTCTTCAGATCAGTAACTGCCTGGATAGCTATGTGTAACTGTGCTGCAGGCCACTCCACAGCCCAAAGTTGTTCCTTTCACATCAAAAACACATTATTGCATGATTGCTGGATTAAAAGCCCAAAGTTGTTCCTTTCACATCAAAAACACATTATTGCATGATTGCTGGATTAAACAATCGTCTTCTGTTCCCACTGCCTTTCCCTCCTAATAAGGAAAATCAATTTAAGGCATATCACGAGAAATGCATAATCCTTTGTGCAAAGGCAATGGGAGGTGCCCAGGACAGATGCAAAGAATGAAGAAGTGGGGACCACTTTGGGTGCACGTGCAGTGACAGCTGAGGCTCACATCTCACATCTGTACCCAATTACACCATTTCTGCACCCAAGCAAAACGTTTTCCCAGAGTTATGCCTTCAGCTTTTACAGGGAACTGGAGAAGAAGAAGCGGTTATTGATGCTTCAGGATGTTCAGTTCGAATAATATAGGAGAACCCAATGTATGAGTCAAAAAAGAGGAAGCCTGGTGCCTGGCCTGGTTCTCTGAGCATGGCAAAGACCAGCCATCAGAAAAGTCTCCTCAAGGCCTGGGCTCAGTGGCTCACTCCTGTAATCCCTGCACTTTAGGAGAGTGAGGTGGGAGGATTGCTTGAGGCCAGGAGTTCGAGACCAGCCTGAAAAATATAACAAGACCCCGTCTCTTTAAAAAGTTTTTTAAATTAGCCAGGTGTGGGCACCTGTGGTCCCAGCTACTTGGCAGGGGTGTGGGTGGGTGGGTGGAGGGGAGGGCACTGAGTCAAGAGGATCATTTGAGCCCAGAAGGTGTGCAGTGAGCCATAATCCTACCACAGCACTCCAGCCTAGGCGACAGAACGAGACCCTATGTCTAAAAAAAAAAGAAAGAAAGAAAAGAAAACATTCCTCAGGACAGCTGTTCTGTTCGGTTAGCCCAGCACAAAATACTACGGTGGGAACATCACGGAAGGAGTTTCACCAGTAAGATCTGGTTGCCAGCATGCCAGCCATGTCATAAGGCTGCCGAGTGAGTCCAGCAATTGTGTAATTATTGTGGAAACACAGTCTGTAGCCACAGCGTTCTTATGGTGATTAGTGTTGCTGGTTGCAGCATGTTGTTCTTATTATTTTTACTGTACACTTCAAGTATTATTTCCCCTCGATTCTAATAAGATTCAAGAAGGCAGTATTACCGCTGTGCCCCAGTGTGTTTGCCTATAGAATAGGAATCAGTACACTTTCCATACCCCTTAATGATAATACCACTATAAAGTCTAGAAATAATTCTGGCATACAGTGTGCTTAGAATAAACTGCATTTGCAAAACAATAAACAACACTAATGGTCTTTTTAACAGAATGTGATGCCCTGGTCTGCACAGAATCCAGAGTATCAGAGAGACTGTGTCTAGAATGTACTCTAGGGCCCGTATTTGCAGAGGATGCAAAATACACACACGGATTCCCTCCCTCCCTTTCTCTCTCTCTCTCTCTCTCTTTCTTTCTTTCTTTCTTTTTGAGACAGAGTCTAACTCTGTTGCCCAGGCTGGAGTGCAATGGCGTACTCTCGGCTCACAGCAGCCTCTACCTCCCGGATTCAAGTGATTCTCCTGCCTCAGCCTACTGAGTAACTGGTATTACAGGCATGCAGCACCACGCCCAGCTAATTTTTCTGTTTTTAGTAGAGACGGGGTTTCACCATGTTGGTCAGGCTGGTCTCAAACTCCTGACCTCATGATCTGCCCGCCTCGACCTCCCAAAGTGCTGGGATTACAGGCACAAGCCACTGCGCCTGGCCACACGAACTCCATTTCACACCCCGAGCAGGTCTGTTAAATCAACAATTAAGAAGACCCAGCACAGTGGCTCTCTCCCATCTCCAGCAATCCCAACACTCTGGGAGGCCAAGGCAGCAAGATCACAGGAGATCAGGACAGCCGGGGCAACATAGCAAGGATCCATTTCTACAGAAATTAATTGTTAAAAATTAGCCAGGAATGATGGTGTGCATCTGAGGTCCCAGCTACTTGGGAGGCTGAGGTGGGAGGATCACTTGAGCCAAGGAGTTCAAGGCTGCAGTGAGCTATGATTGCACCACTGTACCCAGCCTTGGCAACAGTGGGAAACCTTATCTCTTAAAAATAAAAATTAAAAATTAAAAATCACACAAAATAAAGCTGGAAAAACTAAAAACTTAAGATTTGTAAGGGGATTATTTGTCTTGAGGCTTAGATGAAGCTGAAGCTGTTAGAGGAATTACGGCACAGAATATACATTTCACTACAGTTTCAAATGAGTACAGTTTCTAGAGTGACGTTCTAAACAGTGTTGACACTCAGGACTCTAACTGGAAAGTCTCCTGCATCAATTATCACCATCTGTGAAGCCCCAGTGTCGTTTCCGTTTGTTCCTTTCTCCTGGGCCTGATGTACCTTCCAGAACCCTCATGAGAGCTCCTCTCCATGCCCCCAGCCAGTATGTCACTGCAACCTGAGCCTAGTGTGGCAATGACTGCAGAAGGACACAGGAAATAAACCGACAACATCTGGGTGTGAAGATGTAAGCTCGTTGTTGACTCAGAGCTAACTGGCTCGGGGACAGCGTAGGGATCTATACTCCTCTGGGGAGCGGGGGAACAGGACGTGGTTCCTAATTATACTCAAGAAGCTTCAATCGATAGCAGGTCCTATATAAGCTTTATCCTGAGGCTCTTTTACCACCTAAATTCATGGGCAGCCAGCACTCTCCTCTGCTCTAGCAACTGGAATACAAATGTGGCCACAAAACAAACAAAAAGTTTTCAGATCCACAGGAATCCATGCCACAGGGGGAGATGCCAAGATGCAAGATGCAGAGAGACAGGGAGTGGAGAGGGAGCTGGACTCCGGGGAAAAGTGCTTTCACGTGGCACCTCCAGGGAGCAGGGAGAGGAAGCGCATCATCAAAACTGCAGGTACCATGTCAAGTCCACTTCCTGATTCACCAAGAAAGACAAGGAAGAAAATCTTTCAAAGTGGACGAATGCTAGCGGTGGCAAATGGGGTCCCAGTCCCACAGCCCACACAGTTTAAGAAATATCTGTTCCACGGTCTGTTGTGACAGCTTGAAATCCATGCTGTTTGGGCATATGCCCAGTTAAAATTCAAACATACACATCTTGAAATACGGTAAGATGGTCAGGAAGTATCTGCTGAATGAAAACCCAGGGGAAGAGTAGGAGAAGGGGAAAGTGCTGTACGGTACTGGACGTCGAGGAATCAGAAAACATTCCCACAGCAATCCAGGCACAAAGCAGCGGTCCTTGTGCCCATTTTCTTATGGATGCCAAAATCAACTTCCTTGTAACTTTAACTCATTTTTTTTTCTTTTTTTCAGAAAAAAAAAAGACTTGCTCCAGTCACCCAGGCGGGAATGCAGTGGTACAGTCTCTTCACACTGCAGCCTCCACCTCCTGGGTTCAAATGATTCTCATGCCTCAGCCTCCTGAGTAGCTGGGGTTACAGGTACGTGCCACCACACCTGACCGTTTGTGTATGTATTTTTTTTGAGATGGAGTTTCACTCTTGTTGCCCAGGCTGGAGTGCAGTGGCACGATCTCAGCTCACCGCAACCTGCACCTCTGGGTCCCAATGATTCTCCTGCCTTAGCCTCCTGAGTGGCTGGGAGTACAGGCACGCGCCACCACGCCCGGCTAATTTTTGTATTTTTAGTAGAGACAGGCTTTCTTTCATGTTGGTCAGGCTGTTCTTGAACTCTCAACTTCAGGTGATCCACCCACCTTGGCCTCCCAGAGTGCCGGGATTACAGGTGTGAGCCCCCGCACCCAGCCTGTGTGTATTTTTAATAGAGACGGGATTTTACCATGTTGGCCAGGCTGGTCTTGAACTCCTGGCCTCAAACAATCCACCTGCCTCAGCCTCTGGATTATAGCGTGAGCCATAGCACCCAGTCACTTCAACCCATCTTCAAACAGAGAAACTGAGGTTCAGAAACGTGAAGTGATGTTTTCCAAGCTCAGACAGGTAGATCGGGAAGTGAACCTAGATCTGCCACACTTGAAAGCATGGGCTCTTCCCACTGAGCCTGATTAGTCTGTGTACTCCTGTGTAAAGGAATTTTCCATCATCTTCTTGGAACAAACTTAGCTGAGGTAGAGGGAGTGTTCTGCAGTGAGGACAGTGAGTAACGTTGCTGGAGATGCTCCGTGCAGAGCTTTCCTTCCTGACGCCATTGCTCAGGCCTTACTGACTGTGGATAGCAATAGCGGTCCTCAGGGAACGACGTGGGGAAATACAAAGGACCCAGTCGTTGAAAATGGGATAATTGAGTACATATGGCCTGCCTCGCAATCCTAAATAAAGCTGCTCTGTAATTCTAATGCCCCAAGGCCAACACAACACAGACCAACAGCCCTCCTGCCTTTAAACATCCAGGCTCACTTATAAAACAGCAACCACCTCAACAAGGGCAACTTTAAAACCCCAACAGGAAATAAAAGACTTCTCCCTGGAGCATGGAGTCAAGCTGCCTCCTCACACACAATCGCACTCCTGTGGTGCTTAGCTGGGGGTAAAAAAAGTATCCCTATTAAAACATTCCTGTAGCAACACAGCAAAATGAGAAATGGATCCCCTTCCCCCTGTGCCTCCTAAAAAGGGGGCTTGTCTCCCTCTTAGAACAGGCTTTAAATAGTAGATAATGACTTCTGGTCATGTTCAGCTTTGGTTTCTTCAGGTTGTGAATCTAAGGAAGCGGAAAGCTGGTTTTATGTTAAAGCGGAGATCTAAGACCTGAAATTACAAGTCATTTACTGTAGTTACCCTCTGCCTCTAGGTTGCTGCCTGAAAAGTTACAAAGGTGCAATTATCCAGGTGGCCAATGACCCTTCTGAATTTAGAATTCCAGTGGTCACAGAAAAAAACCGTGGCAGAGCTGAAGGTTAGAAGGTGAAGGGAGGAATCTGAAAATACTAAGAATTCAGAACCCAGTAACCCTTTCCTAGCATTTAAATGAACTCTGTTCTCTCCACTAACGTAAAACTACTAAAGCAGGTCACTGTGCTTGCTCTATTATCAGGATTATCTTATTTCAAGCATAATGTCATCTGCATTGTAACTGCTATGCTATTTCAAAATGAAACTGATCCAGTCCATTTGTTGCGTGTTTAACTTGTGATACCTTACAAATCAGGAGGTGAGGCAGTGGGTGTATTGAGGCAGGACTGTGTTTAACCCAGGGCGGTGATCTAGAACCAAGACCCACGCTCAACTCTAATTCTTCGCTGTGTGGCTTTGAGCTGGTCCCTTAACTGCTATAATCTTCACCTGTCTCAGGTGTAAAGTGAAGATAATCCTGTCTCCTTTTCAGAGTTGTTCTAAAGAAATACTGGGCCTGGCAAGGTGGCTGACGCCTGTAATCCCAACACTTTGGGAGGCCAAGGTGGGTGGATCACCTGAGGTCAGGAGTTCGAGAACAGCCTGACCAATATGATGAAACCCCATCTCTACTAAAAATACAAAAATTAGCCAGGCGTGGTAGCAGGTGCCTGTAATACCAGCTACTCGGAGGCCGAGACAGGAGAATTGCTTGAACCTGGGAGGTGGAGGTTGCAGTGAGCCAAGATCATGCCACTGCACTCCAGCCTGGGCAACAAGAGTGAAACTCTGTCTCAAAAAAAAATACTGGGCACAGAAGCGTGGGCTTAATACACTTTGGAAAAAATCAGTTACTTCTTCTACAAAACAAGAATAAAGAGGCATCCACAGGGGTCACACAAGGACTTTCACTGGCTTTGGAAAACACCCTGCACTGTCATCTTATGAGTGTTGTGCCTTTACTCACACATTACGATTTTAAGAATGTTTGAAAAACCCTATACCCCCAATCAGCCCTGCCTACATTTGAAATTCAACAATTAGACAGTCAATCCTTTGGATTAAAGCCTCGTTCTCTATGAAAAGGCAAGATCTCCACAGGAAAACAATAACAATTCAAGCCTCTATCAATCACGAATGGTAACAATTTTGTATCCCTTTCTGAAAACAAAGAGAAGAAAATGTATATTAAAGTAAGCAGGGGCTGGAGGAGGGAAGAAAAGGCTAGCATCCAAGGGGAAAGGGTGCGGGCTTGGGAGGCTGGGGAAATTCATGAGCATACGTGTACATTTCCATATACAAAGATACAGACACATTCTCTTGGGACAGAGATTGTGCTGAACAGCATCTGCTGTATAACCCTTGCATTAATGATATTCCAAAATATTTAGGATGTTAGCCACAGTGTTCCTTCCTCAAAGTCCCTAGAGCTGCAGAAGATTTAAATATTTTGTCTAGGAGATTATCAGAGCTCTAGACAAGATCAACCAGACTCAAGAGACCAGAAGGGGAATAAAGAGCGGCTCACGAAATTCCATTCCTGGCTGAATGCAGTGTGCTGCTGTGGTAGCCACCCTCTATCCTTCGCTGAGCATCTGTGAAAATGAGATTTAGCAGAGAAACGAGATCTGGGAATATCACTGCCCCATCTTGGAAATTAAAACAAATAAACCACTAAAGAAATAGCCGTGTGGGATTAATAGGAATGTGCATTTCTTATGGGTGTCAGAAACATCTCGTATATATTTTTAAATCCCATAGCACAGTGATAGCACCTAAGTATACACACATGATCTGTTCCTGTCGATTTATTGCTGACAGACTGTAAACTGCATGAGGGCAGAGGCCTGGTTGGTCTGGCTGACCATCAAAAGTACCTAGCACAAATATGTGATTCCTATCTGCCCTTCAATAAATATTTGTGGACTGCATGAATAAATGAATGAACAAGTAGAGGGAGGGAGGGAGGGAGGGAGGGATGGACAGACGGACGGATGGATGAATGAGTGGATGGATACACAGATGGGTAGATGAATAGGTATGTGGATATGTGGGCCAGACACGGCGGCTCACTCCTGTAATCCCAGCACTTTGGGAGGCCGAGATGAGCAGATACTTGAGGTCAGGAGTTTGTGGCCAATACGGTGAAACCTCATCTCTGTTAAAAAATATTTTTAAAAAGTTAGCTGGGCGTGGTGGCTCATGCCTGTAATCCCAGCTACTTGGGAGGCTGAGGCAGGAGAATCGCTTGAACCTGGGAGGCAGAGGTTCAACCTGCAGTGCGCTGAGATTGTGCCACTGTATTCCAGCCTGGGCAACAGAGTGAGACTCTGTCCAAAAAAAGTGGATACATGAACAGGTGGATGAGTGAATAAAGAGATGCATGGGTCAGATTATTTAAAACTAGAAACAAAGTAACAGCCTGAATGCTCCGCTATTCAGTGACCCGCTACCGTCTGATATAAACCTCTGAGCAGTACCACCCCCGAGAAGGAAGGTAGAGAGGAGGCAAGGAAGCACACCTGTGCAAGCTTATGTCTGTTTGCCCTCTTTTCGTAGGAGGGCACCCTACCAGGAACAGGTGTAAGGACATTTAGATTTGCATCTGATAGGGATGGAAAGTGATGCAAGTTTGAGGGGAAAGGGTTTTCTATCAGAGCACCAGGAATAAGGAGACTCCTATCTTGTCTGAGCTGTGTCACCAGCCTGTCATCTGGACAAAGCAATCATCTTTCTGGACCTCAGTTTCTTCATCTTCAAGATGAATGAAGTGAACATAGATGCCCTGAGACCCCATCTAGTCTGTCCCCTGCTTGGGACTCCAGCCTCAGCTCAGCTCAGCTGCCACTCTCCCATCTCCCTCCCCTTCTCCCACAGGGGCTTCCTTTCCGCCAGCAGCTGCACATGAGGCCCTCCCGACCTCCGGGTCTAAATCAGAATCCCTGTTACACTCTCTATAGCATCCTCCAGCTTTCCTTCATCTCAGTGGAGAAGTTCATATTTATTTATTACTATTTGTTAAATGTCTGTCCCCACCCTGACTGTAAATAATATTTATTAAGCACTTAGCAATTTTTTTTTGAGATGGAGTCTCACTCTCACCCAGGCTGAAATGCAATGGCACAATATTAACTCACTGCAACCTCTGCCTCCCGGGTTCAAGCAATTCTCCTGCCTCAGCCTCCCAAGTAGCTGGATTGCAGGCATGCACCACCATGCCTGGCTAGTTTTTGTATTTTTAGTAGAGATGGGGTTTTGCCATGTTGGCCAGGCTGGTCTTGAACTTCTGACTTCAGGTGATCCGCCCACCTCAACCTCCCAAAGTACTGGGATTATAACCATGCGCCACCATGCCTGGCCAAGCACTTACCAAATATTACACTCGTTCTAATCACTTTACAGGTATTTTTATTTGAATCCCTATATTGAATAACCTTGAGGTAGATGTTTTTATCATTCCCATTTTCAGATGAGGAAACTAAGGCCAAGAGACACACATAACTTGTCTGAGGGCACATAGTGTAGTGAGTACGTGATCTGGAATTTGAACTCGGGCTGTCTGGCACCAGAGACTGCATGGACTCGGTATCCTGATTTGAATCTCCCAAGACGCAGGCACTGGAGGTCTGCTTTGCTCACACTGTATTTCTGACACCTGGCACAGTACCTCAGTGAGGTAGCATAGGGAGCCCTCAATGAGCATCTCCTGCAAAACGGAAGGACTGAGGGAGGAAGGGAGGGACGGAGGGACGGAGGAAGAGACCAGACAGCATCCCATTCCTTAGCTTTTTCTGCCCCAAGCTTGGCTAACGTCATCTGCTTAAAAAGTCATCCAGCTCGGGGCTGGAAACCACTGAGAAATGCTCAAATGTGAAATTAAAATACATCTGTGCAACTCCAGGACGTCGGGGAGTGCTAATAATTTTCAGGACACCAGAAAAATCACACGTTAATTATCCTGGGTAATGACACTGTGGCTAGTTGTCACCTATATTGTGAAAGTCATTTAGTTTACTTCTGGGCATTAAAATTTCAAAATCTCTCTGTATCACTTTGTATAAATACGCTTCCCCAGGGGTACTTTAACTTTTGACTCTATCTTCTTCTGTACTATTTTCATTCTTTATAATGAGCATGTATTACTCATACATTTTTATGTCAGACACTAAAAATAAATCCTCAAAAATACATACCTTTTCTCCATGGCTTGTCCCTGCCTCTCAGATCTTCCTAATGAAAAACTTACACAGCCCCATCATCAGCCATAAGAGACTTCTGAAGCTTGTGAGCATGTGTGTGTGTGCGCATGTGTGGTGTGTGAGCATGTGTGGTGTGTGTGCATGTTTGGTGTGTGTGAGCATGTGTGTGTGCATGTGTGTGAGCATGTGTGGTGTGTGCGTGTATGGTGTGCAGGCATGTGTCATGTGTGTGCATGTGGTGTGTTAGAGCATGTGTGGTGTGTGTGCATATGGTGTGTGCATATGGTGTGTGCATGTGTGTGTGAGCATGTGTGGTGTGTGTGCATGTATGGTGTGTGGGCATGTGTCATGTGCGTGCATGTGTGGTGTGTGTGAGCATGTGTGGTGTGTGTGAAAAAACAAATTTATTATATTGAACTAAAATAAAAGATCGGTCTCCACCATCCTCTTTAAAGTGCTTTTCTCTGGAAAAGCACTAACCTGGGAACGAAGCCTGCCTGCCCCTCCTCAGATCTTCCTGGCTGATGAATCCTATTCAAAGCTAAGTGCTGAAGGATAATAAACAGGTTAAACTATGCCACCCATCAGTTCATTAAAAATCATCATTGTCCTCCTAGAAGGCCCGCGGTTTATAAGAGAAGGACAAGAGTAGAAGCAGAAGACTCTGCAGAGCTTTCTTCTTATTTCTCACTCCTGCGATCTTGAGTGTGGAAGGGTATCATTCATTCACCAGATACTTATTATGGGCCTGCTGTGGGCAAGGAATTACTCGGGTGACGCGGTGGCTTCTAACGTGAACCAAATCTAATCCCTGCCCTTTGACTGTCTCAATGCACTTGCCAACACCATCAAATGCAGAACAGAATCAATGGGAAGTAGGATTTCTTATCTCAAAATTGTTCTTCCACCAAACACTGAAGGAGCTATGTTTTGTTCCTCTTAAAGAGTTTACCATCCAGAAGGGAAAAATAAGACAGAAAATAAATCACGATAGCACAAACGGTACCTCTGAGGAAAGAGGTGATAGGATTGTGGTCAAGGCGGGGTGTGCACGGGACCATCTGAGGCGACTGGAATCATTTCCTTAAAAAGCAGCGCTGAGCAAAGCTCTGCTAGGTGGGTAGGATTTTGCTGGGATTTGGTAGGAGCCAAGGAAAATCATCAAAGCGCAGGAAGACACAGTTAAGTCCGAGGGAGAGTGCCGTGGTCTGCGAAGCCACACCTGTCTGGCTCGGCTGCGGTAGTGCTCTCAGGAACCACCTGGAAACCTGCTAGAAATGCCAGCTCTGAGGCCCATCCCAGACGGACTCGAGGCGGAGCCCAGCACTCCATGTTTTGCTAAGTCTTCGAAGGGATTCTGGAGCAAATTAAAGGGAAAAACGCCTGGCCTGGAGCAGAGTAAATGTGGGGGGTGTGCCTTGCAAAGGCGGGTGAGAGACCGGGAGTTCCGAGGCATTTATACTCCGCTCCCCATTCAATAGGAGAGCCGGGGAAGCGTTCGGAGCAGATCAGTGAAATCCTAAGAAAAGGATTGAAAATGAGCTTGGAAATATGCTGGAGGAAACACGTGAAAGCTGTTTTCAGAGCTACTAGGAATGAGAAGAAAATGGACTTCAGGAGGCCAGGTGGAAGACCAGGAGAGCAGGCTTAGAGACAGGTGCTGCCGTCCTGACACTGCGAAGTGGAAGTCCGCAGAGCAGCTGCTGGGAGGAGACAAAACCCTGTTCGTTTTAAACCTCACTTACCAGGAAAATCGTGGTCCTATTTAACGGGGTCTTCCCATAGGGGCAACATCAAATCACTGTGTCATTGGCTCTGTAACCATCATAAGATAAGGCTCTAAAACCACACAAAACACTAGAAACAAACAGTTCTACCATCCTCCTGCCACAGAAGGACATCCCGAAGGACCCAGAGGACAACCTCGGGCCCCAGGCAAGGGCCCCGGCCGCTCCCTTTCCCACAAAGCAGGAGACAGGCAGATGGGCCTTCCCCAGGGCACTCCGCATGCTCGGTGTTCTTCCCAGGCCCTGAAGTGGAGCCCAGGGGCAAAGAAGAGCCAGCTGTTGCTTAAGTGACCTCTGCTGAGGAGATCAAAAGAAGGATTTAGGAAAGGAAGGTGCCTCTCCCCTTCAATCCTGAAGAACCACAGACTCCCGTTTGTGTGACACGTATCTCCCAAGGAATTCAAGCAATGTCAGTTCAAAGACCATAATCCACCCAGCACATCGCACAAGGTTCGTCACAGGCCTGCTACATAAATGATGGCGAAACCGAGGCACAACAAACAATGATCTTCCCATCTCAGAAAGACCACGACTCCCCAACGTCAGTGCCAAAAAAGCTCTAAGAAAATGTAAGCATAATGGGAAAACACTACTAGCGGAGACTTGACTCACTTGAGTAAAACTAACATGAGCAGCGGTGAGCTGCCTACGCAGCAGGCGGAGAAAAGAAACCTACCACAGGTCGGACGCCGTGGCTCACACCTGTCATCCCAGCACGTTAGGAGGCCGAGGCGGGCAGATCACCTGAGGTTGAGAGTTCAAGACCAGCCTGGCCAACATGGAGAAACCCTGCTTTGTATTGTCTCTACTAAAAATACAAAATTAGCCAGGCATGGTGGCACATGACTGTAATCCCAGCTACTCGGGAGGCTGAGGCAGGAGAATCACTTGAAACCGGGAAGCAGAGTTTTCGGTGAGCCGAGGTCTCGCCCTTGTACTCCAGCCTGGGCAACAAGAGCAAAACTCCGTATCGAAAAAAGGAAAAAAAACAACAAAAAACCTATTATGGATATTGATCCAATGCAACGACACAGGAATACAGCGGTGGCTTTCTAAAGGACGTGTGTAAAGAAATCGCCCTCCCCAGATCACACTGGTTCCTACATCAAATCCTAGCAGAGCCCATAAAAAGTAACAATGACTGAGGCTTTCCAACTAGCTGCCTTTATAAAATAGCCACTATTTGATTTCCCCACATGCTAAATGCCTTGGAGCCTTACATATGTTTAGATCTGTAGTAACGTTGGGCAAACAATTGCTAAAATCTACAGCCCTCCCGTAACACACACCCACACCCATACACATATACTTCACAGAATGAAGAAATTACCGGCATTTCTATTACAACAGATTCCGGCTTTTTGAGGAAACATCAGTACTTGATTATAAGCATTCTTACTTTTCTGGCCATGTGGGACCAGGGCCAACATTTTCATCTGAGTCAGTTAAACACAGTTAACACGAACAGGCTAAAATGCCAGATTTGAAAGTAAGAACCAGACCCGGCACAGTGGCTCACACCTGCAACCCCAGCACTTTGGGAGGTCGAGGTGGGTGGACTGCCTGAGGTCAGGAGTTCCAGACCAGCCTGGGCAACATGACAAAACCCCATCTCTACTTAAAATACAAACAACTAGCCAGGCATGGTGGCATGCGCCTATAGCCCCAGCTACTTGGGAGCCTGAAGCTGGAGAATGGCTTGAACCTGGGAGGTTGCAGTGAGCCGAGATCACACCACTGCAAGACAAAGACAAGAAAGAAAAGAAAGGCAGACAGAAAGAGAGAAAGAGGCAGAAAGAAAGAAGAAAGGAAGGAAAGAGAAAGAAAGAAACTCTCCTTTTGTTTCCATACAGTTTTCTTTGCAATGTCACTATTTTACCAAAGTCTAGGCAACTCTCACCCCATACACCACACTCGGAAAGGGCCTCCCTTTCCCATAACTGCCTCCTGCATCATGCAGTCTGCAAATGGAAACAATCAATTCCAAATGAGGGGCAAATTTTAAAAACGTACCACCATAGGGCCAGGCACAATGGCTCACGCCTGTAATCCCAGCACTTTAGGAGGCAAAGGTGGGTGGATCACAAGGTCAGGAGTTTGAGACCAGCCTCCCAATATGGTGAAACCCCATCTCTACTAAAAATACAAACAAAAAAAAAAATTAGCTGGGCTTGGTGGCACAAGCCTGTAGTCCCAGCTACTCGGGAGGCTGAGGCAAGAGAATTGCTTAAACCCTGGAGGCGGAGGTTACAGTGAGCCAAGATCACGCCATTGTACTCCAGCCTGAATGACAAAGCGAGAGACTCCATCTCAAAAATTAACAACAAAATTAACATGTGCCACCATAATGAACGAGGCCTCTTCAAACCTGCACTGTGGTAGAAATTAGGTTCAAAGACGAGCTAATGGCCTTCTGGGGAAGAAACCACCCTACGTCTTCCTACAAAATCACATTTTCCTACAGTCACCAAATGACCCAGCATCCTACATGGAATGCCTTACCAATCATAGTGGTATGATTTTGATATTCTTTTCAAAAGTCCATGGGAAGTTCATACATGATAACTCAGCGGCAAAAAGAAGCTTTCCGGTGTAGATGCCATTTCCAGCTCACGTGGTCCAGGTACTAACCCGATAGATGGACGCAGCCCTGTCTCTGCTCTAAATCTTTCTCTGCCATTGATTTGCCAGTGGCTGCATCAGGTGGCAGCCTTGGCCTACTGTGCCTGAGTTGCTTCCTTTGGAAAGTACAAGTAAGCTCCCATCAGGTTGGCGCAGCAGAGGGATGCTGTGGCGACAGGTCACTCAGGTTTGAACGTGGGCTTCTCCATTTACTTGACTGTGCTTCAGTTTTCTCGTCTGTAAAACTGGAACAGTAACAGTCCCTACACCTCCTAGGATTCCTGTGAACATTAAATTATATAACACATATAAAGTGTTTAGAACAGGATCTGGTTCTTCCAAAGCTCTTAATATATGATGATTATTATTACATTCCTCAATGAGAAAAAATATGAAATTTTGAAAAAAAGTGTTATTTAAAAGTAAAGCCTAAGCTTTCTGGTTTACAAACCAGTTGAAATAGACAGAGTAATATGACTGTCTTTGGTGAACACAATGGCATTAAGAAGTCAAGTACCAAAGGACAGAAATCGTTCTACCGTAAAGGCACACGTACGCGTACGTTCATTGTGGCACTATCCACAATAGTGAAAACATGGAATCAAGCTACGTGCCAGTCCACAGTAGACTGGATAAAGAAAATGTGGTTCAACCCAGATGCCCATCGATGATAGACTGGATAAAGAAAATGTGGCACATATGCAGCATGGAATCCTATGCAGCCATAAAAAGCCTGAGTTCACGTCCTTTGCAGGGACGTGGATCAAGCTGGAAACCATCATTCTCAGCAAACTGACACAAGAACAGAAGACCAAACACCGCATGTTCTCACTCATGAGTTAAACAACGAGCACGCATGGAACTAGGAGGGGAACAGTAGACAGTAAGGCCTACTTTGCGAGTGGAGGGTAGGAGAAGGCCGAGAGTCAGAAACTCCCTATCGGGTATGATACTTACTACCTAGATGATGAAATAATCTGTAAACCAAATCCCAGGACCCGCAACTTACCCACATCACAAACCTGCACAGCGCCCCGAACCTAAAAGTTAAAAAAAGTATCTGTTGGGTGTAACGTTCATGACTGGGGTGACAGGTACCCTAGGAACCCAATCCCCGCCATTACAGAATGGGACACATGCACCTGCACATGTGCCCCCCAAATCTGTAACACTAAACAATAAATAAATACATAAAAGAGGTCAAGGGTACCAGAGATAAGGGTTCACAAGCTCATGCCTGTTACTTTTGCCTCCGCTTCCCAAGAAGGAAGAGTTCCTCTGGGTTCTGCAGGCACCTAAGATAAACACACTTCTTTCCTCCCTCCTGGAAGTTTATATTACTTTAAAAGGTCATTGGTATAGCTGATCATTTAGCAGGATACAGAGTTTGAAAACTATGTAACTTCGTTTATTCAAGGATGGTTTACACAATAGAGAAATTCTTAAGACAGATATATGAGAATCAAATTTCTACAAAATGGATCAAAATTTTAAAAAAGTTTAAGTAGTGTAAGCCTTTTGTAAAAAAAGTTAGGAAACACAGTTTAGCAGCGGAGCCCAGCAGCCGAAAGTATCATCCTCTGCTAATACTGTAACAAACATCCACCTTTTTCCTGTGAAGTTTTAAACTGTCTAGACCAGAAAATACTTACCTTCAATGTTACAGCCTGCTTTTTTTAAATCAATTAGCATTAATTATATCACGAGTATTTTCCCCGAAACACGGGAAACATTTTACAAACATTATTTTAAGAGACCACACAGTATTCGATAAAACAGACTGATCGTAACTAACCATTCCCTAACGCTGAACATGCAGCTTCTTTCTAATTCTTTATAATTCTTTTTTTAATGCTTCAGGAAATGCTTTTGTGCATTACCTGGTAGTTAGGATTACTTCCCTAAGACAGATGCCCAGAAATGGAACTACCAGGGCAAGGAGTAAGAATAATCTTAAGGTTCATCACACTGCTTTCCAAAATGCTTGTGTTAACCTACCCTTGATTATATGGAAGAATATCACGTTTTACAAAATCTTTGTTAAGCTGGATCAAAAACGGGAGCTCCCTGTTGTTTCAGCTCGCACCGACTTGATTACTGGTGACGTGAGCCATTCTTCTTGCCTTTGGTAACCTCGTGTGTCTGCTTCCCCTTCTGCAAAGTCAGTTCGGCTGACCTTGACCCTTTAACGACTGTGGCCTTAATGCTGACATTAGCAATGTGTATTAAAAATTATATATGAATTGTGTACATATCTTTATATATACATAATTCATTGTAATTGTTTTACATTCTCTGCAGATTGCCGTCTGCCCTTTGATTTTCTTTATCAAAGCCCAAATGTTTCCTGATATACAGAGTTTTTTATGTGGTCAAGCCTGTGCATGTTTTCTCTTGTGATACCTTCTATACTTTCAAGCTTAGAAATTTCTTTATCCATATATTTCCTTCTAGACTTCTATTTTTTTTTTTTTTTTAGACAGAGTTTCGCTCTTGTCACCCAGGCTGGAGTGCAATGGCGCGATCTCGGCTCGTGGCAACCTCCGCCTCCTGGGTTCAGGCAATTCTCCTGAGTAGCTGGGAGTACAGGCACGCGCCACCGTGCAGCTAATTTTTTGTATTTTTAGTAGAGACGGGGTTTCACCATGTGGACCAGGATGGTCTCGATCTCTTGACCTCGTGATCCACCCGCCTCGGCCTCCCAAAGTGCTGGGATTATAGGTGTGAGCCACCGTGCCTGGCCAAGACTTCTATTTTTTTATATTTAATTCCTTTTTGTTTTTTGGAGATAGAGTCTCACTCTTGTCACCCAGCCTGGCGTGTGTGGCACCATCTCAGCTCATGGTAACATCTCCCTCCCAGGTTGAAGTGATTCTCCCGCCTCAGCCTCCCAAGTAGCTGGGATTACAGGAGTCTGCCACCATGCCCGGCTAGGTTTTTGTATTTTTAATAGAGACGGGGCTTAACTGTGTTGGCCAGGCTGATCTTGAACTCTTGACCTCAGATGATCCACCTGCCTCACCCTCCCAAAGCACTGGGATTACAGGTGTGAGCCACTGCACCCAGCCCTATTTTTTTATATTTAATTCTTATATACTTAGAATATATTTTAATATATAGTATTTTAATTATATTTTGAAGACACTAAGTTCATAATTTAATAGACTAGTAAGGTAAGTATCAAAGTGATTAAGTGGTTATTTTGTAAAATTAATCAACAGTGTTTTTAAAAGGACAGGTATTATATGAGTCCATTTATGTTAGGTACCTAGAATAAATTGATAAAGACAAAAAGTTACCAGTGGCCGGAGGGAAGGGACAGTAGAGACTCGTTGTTTAATGAGTAACAAGTTTTCGTCTGGAATGATGGAATTGCTGGGGTAGATGCTGGTGATGGTTGCCAGCGACATAAATGTACTTAGTGCCACTGAACTGTGCACCAAAAATAGTTAAAACAGCAGGGTGCAGTGGCTCACGCCTGTAATCCCAGCCCTTTGGGAGGCCAAGGCAGGCAGATCATGAGGTCCGGAGTTTAAGACTAGCCTGGCCAACATGGCAAAACCTCATCTCTAATAAAAATACAAAAATCAGCCTGGCCTGGTGGCGCATGCCTGTAGTCCCCGCTACTCGGGATGCTGAGGCAGGAGAATCACTTGAACCCAGGAGGCGGAGTTTACAGTGAGCAGAGATTGTGCCATTGCACTCCAGCCTGGGAGACAAAGCAAGGCTCCATCTCAAAAAAAAAAAAAAAAAAGAAAAGAAAAGAAGGAGGAAGTCCTGACAGGAGACCCAGCACCCAGGTCTGAGCACCGCGCTGTGGAGCCCTCAGGGTGACACTGAAATGCCTTCAACGGAACATACCATAGACTACTGATAGGGTTTGGCTGTGGCCCCTCCCAAATTTCATCTTGAATTGTAGCTCCCATAATTCCCACATGTTGTGGGAGGGACCCAGGGGGAGATAATTGAATCATGGGGCGGTTCCCCCATACTGTTCTCATGGTAGTGAGTCAGTCTCCCGAGAGCTGATGGCCTCATGGGAGGTTTCCTCTTTCCCTTGGCTCTCATTCTGCATTGCCTGCCACCATGTAAGACGTGTCTGTCACCTTCCGCCATGATTGTGAGGCCTCTCCAGCCACATGGAACTGTGAGTCCATTAAACCTCTTTGTCTTTATAAATCACCCAGTCTCAGATGTGTCTTTATCAGCAACGTGAAAACAGACTAATACAACTGCCTTAAACTGTGTTAACACACACCCTTCCAGCTCTAGAGAGGACAGTCCTCCTCCCCACCACAAAGAGAAGGTGCAAAGTTCTAACTTCTGGGGGATCACTCAGGTGGCTGGGGGCTTACCTCTAATTTAGGAGCTCCTTGAGAAAGAAAACTTCCAACAGACATCTCGAACAAGAACACCTCCACGGCCTGAGGTTCACGAACCCTGAGCGCACCCAAACACCCCTCTGCAGCACATCCGATTTTAGTGTAAAATCCTCCGTAAACATTTTTTCTTTGTTACTGTAAAATCGGCGGTAAACATTGCTTCTTTGTGGCTTAACGATAACAGTGAGACAAACTGCAACTTGCAATTTGCTGTTTTGTTATGGAAATGTTAACAAGGTGTGTTTGGCCTAGGAAACCTCATTATCTTTTCTTTTCCTGGGGAAAACGACATTGAAAAGTTATCCAGAATTAACTTCCCAGAAGTGGAATAATGTAAGAAGAGAATTATTATGCCGTATTTCCCAGAATTTGAACAAAAAGCATCAGCAATGCAAGATGACAGTTCACCATTTTTATTATGGTGAAAAATATATATAAACTTCACTACAGTAACCACTTTTGGGGGTACAGTGGCATTAAGTGCAATCACACTGCTATGTAACCATCACCACCATCATCTCCCAAATTGAAACTCCGGATGTAAAACAGTAAACCCATTCTCCTTAACTCCAGCCCCTGGCAACCACCATTCTGCTCTGTGAGTGTGATTACTTGATGTACCTCGTGTAAGTAGAGCCAGATGTCTGTCCTCGGTGACTGGCCTATTTCACTTGGCATAGTATCTCCAGGGCTCATCCATGCTGTGGCCTGTTTGAGAATTTCACTCCTTTTCGGAGCAATATTCCACTGTCATTACAGAGACCACATTTTCTCCTCCATCCACTGGTGAACACTGGGTGCCCTCCGCTTTGGCTGCGATGCACACAGTTGTATAGATGTTTGTCTGAGTCCCTGCTTTCAATCCATTTGGGTTTACACCCAAAAGTGGAACTGCGGAGTCATATGTAATTTCACGTTTAATCTTCTGAAAAACTGCCATATCATTTTCCAAAACAGCTGCACGATTTTACATTCTCAGCAGCAACACACGCGGTTCCTAGTTTTGGAACTTGAAGATCTTTGTAAGTGGAACTAACTTGGGAGCTAGTTCCTTAAAACACAGCTGCGTCATCAGTTTGCAAAGCGCAGAGGGAAAGTAGAAATGTCTCTCCTGAATGGAGCTATTCAATCAAAACCAAACATGACGGTAGGAAAATAAGACCTTGGGACAGACGAGGCTCCTGGAGAGACAGGTGGGTCGTGAGGGTTCCTGTCCTGGCCTCACCTCCTGCCTGCTCTCCCGGCTTTGCTGACCACACCTCTGTTCTACTGTGTCTTGAGTTTTCCTCTTGATTCCAATTTCAGTGTTTATCAACCCCATTCATCCTCATCATTCAAACTTGAATTTCCTCAAGATCAGAAAAATAATCCTCAACCACAATTTTCATCATATCACCTAGAGCTCAAAAACATCCATTCCACATCCTTTGCCTGCTTTCCAGGCCCTCAGCCAACTTACCCTATCATGTGTCTAAAACATTTTCTAATAACCCCTTATTATCACCTCTGACGGCTGTGAAAACTGTGTTACGCTCTCATCGCCCTCCCCCTCCAACAAAACTACCCAATCCCACTTGCAAAACAGAAACACCAACAGCCTTCCAATCCACATTCTCCTGAAGTACAAGTGGGTGTCCTGAGCCTTTTGTCAAGACGAGAACCTGAATCCTCTCTCGCACTGTCTCTCAGGCGGACTCCTCTGCATTAGCCAAGCCATCAGGTATGGCTAGTGTCAAAGGTATTTTTCTGCATAAATGTATGGGGTCCAAGGGTAATTTTGTTGCTTGGATATACTGCATATTGGTGAAGTCAGAGCATTGGAAGCATCCATCACTGGAATAATGTACATGGTATCCATTCAGAATTTCTCACCCTCATCCACCTCCCACCTCTGCGAGTCTTCACTGTCTTTCT
This sequence comes from Leontopithecus rosalia, assembly GCA_028533165.1. Taxonomy (NCBI): domain Eukaryota; kingdom Metazoa; phylum Chordata; class Mammalia; order Primates; family Cebidae; genus Leontopithecus; species Leontopithecus rosalia. The sequence goes on along the minus strand of CM052666.1, from coordinate 41,576,743 downwards.
GGTTGTCTCCGTCCATGTGTACACATTATTTAGCTCCCATTCATAAGTGAGAATGTGCAGTATCTGTCTTTTTGTGTCTCACTCGTTCCACGTAAGATAATGGCCTCCAGTTCTAGGCACAGACCTTGCCGTCTTTTATTCTGGAGAATTAAATTGCTTAGAAAAGTACTTGGCTTTTTCTCCAACATTACCATAGTTCCTTTGGCGATGAGGATGAGGATGATGTTACACTGATTCTCTTTACATCTGATATCACTTTAATTTACAAAACACCTCCACTGTTTCACTTGATTCTGTCTGAAAGAGAAGCAGGGCAGGTACTAAGATTCCCACTTTACGGAAGGCTAGGATAGAGATGTGTAACTTACTGCCGGGCTAAGTCACAGGGAAGGAAGTCGGACCGAAACCTGCAGGTGGACTGCGGGCCTCAGCACCTCTCACCGTGACTCCTGCACCCGCTTCCGAGCTCACTTTCTCAAAACTGCTACTTTCGGCAGGACTCACTGAGATTCCCTTTACCTCACAGATGCAGGGAGCTTACTGCGTCCTGTGGAAAAGCTTATTAAGGCTGTTTAGCTGGCTTAGTTGCACCCAAATAAAGCAGAAAATGAAGAACCTCAGTAAGGTGCTCGTGGATGACATTTAACCCAAGGCTACGGACGCAGGGTCCATTCTTTGCTAAAGTGGCTTTTCCAGCATCACTAGGACCCAGCTCAGCCCCTGACTCATCGAAGGGGGCATTCTGTTGATGTGGCTGATAGTTAGAAAATCAGCACACGTGGACAAGGGGACCACCTTAAGAAAACATAAATATTAGAAATACAAGCGATTACACTGGTGGCAAATGGAATCCCTGATACTGTCCCTAAGTCGCCAGATGACGGCTCACTCCCGTGACACACAGCTGGAGTGTCCCGCTCCTTCAGACTTTGCTGAGAGAAGAAGAGACCACAGGGTTTGCTGATGGACACAAAGCTGACTTTCAGGGTAATGAGAGTCCCAGAAAGCATGCTTACTTCTACCTACCTGGTCCCAGCACAGCTGGTAACTCAGGTTCTGTCCAGAGCCTCCCTTCCTTGTGCTATTCTTTTTTTTTTTTTTTGAGACGGAGTTTCGCTCTTGTTACCCAGGCTGGAGTGCAATGGCCCGATCTCGGCTCACCGCATCCTCCGCCTCCTGGGTTCAGGCAATTCTCCTGCCTCAGCCTCCCGAGTAGCTGAGATTACAGGCACGCGCCACCGGGCCCAGCTAATTTTTTGTATCTTTAGTAGAGACGGGGTTTCACC